>WKFP01015458.1:831393-899061 GCA_011057875.1 Pterocles orientalis
GGGCCCGGGGTTGGGGAGGGGGGTGCGGCGGGGGCGGTGGTACCAGGGGTCGTGCGGGGAGTCCGGGGAGGCGAGGCCGGGCTGGCTGCCGTCTGTCTCCATTCGGACCTCTTCTCCCTGCGAGGAGCGGCGCCGCACTCCCGGGGCAGATGAGCGCTGGAAAAGGGGCCGGACGGACAGGCCATGCTGCCCCCTCCCCCGACCCCTCTCCGCCGGGCGGGGAGGGAGCGAGGGAGGAGGGCCCGGCGGGCACAACCTGCCCGGCTCCTCCCACCCCCGCCGGCCCGCCGGCCGCCCTGCGCATAAAACCCGCCGGCGGCGCCGGGGCCGAGCACCGGGAGCCGCGCCCGCACCGCGCCGGGGGAACGCGCCCGGCCCCGGCGGCGGGAGCAGCGCAGGGACCCGCGGCCGCTTTGTCCCCGGGCCGCGCCGCCCGCACCTGCCCCGCGGCGGCGGACAAAGGGCGGCGGAGCCGGGCCCGACCCGCTGCGCCCAGACTTGCCGTGGCGGATCCCGGAGACCCCGGCCCGGCCCCCCTCGGTGTCTCACCGCCGGCACCGGGCGGGTTAAAGCCGGCGCGGGGAGGGCCCCGGACCGACCCCGCTACCTCCCTCCCCGCCGAGGGCGCTGCCAGGGCGGGACCGGGGCCGCTCGCCTCTCCCCGGTACCCAGGCGGGCAGCGGGGAGCCCCGGCGGCGGCACCCGAGGCGCCTTCCCGGAGCCCCGGTCCCTCCGTGCCCCCTCGCAGCCCGGGGAGGTCGGAGGCTGCCCGGCCCCGCCGCTGCCCGCCCCGGGGCAGTGCCTAGCTGTGCCGGCCGGTGTGCTCCGATCGAAGCCTCTGGCGGGCACCGGGAGCACCGGGCACAACCCGCGATCCTCCCCGTGGGTCACCGGGGGGGCGGCCGGCCTGGCCCCCGAGTCACCGGGCAGCTTCTCGCTCATTCAAACGGACGGAGCCGTGCCAAGCTCCAGCTCTCCCGGCTGCCACACGGGTTCATCCACATAGCGATGGCTTCGGAGCAGGTCTGGGCACTCGCTGCCGCTGCTCTTGGGCAACCCCGGCGCAGGTGGCTGGAGGAGCTCCGGGAGGGACGAGGAAATGCTGGTTGTCACCTGTAAAGCTGGAGTCAGAGCTATAGCCGTGCGTTGCTCTACAAAGGGCAAAGGGTGGCATAGCAGAACAGACCAGGGCACAAAACTTCTGGTGACAGCCCCTGCAAGCTGCTCTCATTGCAAGGGGGTATTGCAGGGTCTTGGGCAGGGGGATGCTGCTGTGCTGCCAAATATTCCCCACATGCAGCTCTGGCTCCACTCTTTCCAGCACAAGCCTCCCCTGTACCTTCTTGTACTGCCTAGAGTGGGATATGGGCAGGTCTCAGATCTGTGCCGTCCTGGTTGGACCTTTCTTCCCCTTCTCTCCTGCTTTTCCATGTGCCAATACAACTCATCTCCCTCCTGGAGAAGGACCAGGACACCTTTGTTTTAACAAGACTTTGCAACAGTATATTTTGTCACACAGGCACATCCCAAGGCCTGTGGCTGCAACCTCAAGTTAAATCCATCCCCTGCCCATTAGCTCTGCCAAACCACCCTTCACCCACTCCTTTCCTGAGCTGGGTCAGTGGCACCATCCTGTCTCCTGGCTCTGTACCTGGGCACAGCACTCAACACCAAAGGCTTAGCCTGGGAAAAGACATTTCCCTGTCACCTCTGGGAAAGGGGCTACACAGCATACCAGCTGTGGCTGCGGAGCAACCCCAGCTCCTACTGCCACCAGTCCAGCTCCTTCTCCAGAAGAACCCCTTCATCACTCCCCAGGGCTGAAATCATCTCTTTGGGTGGAGGTGCCCTGCGAGGCAGCTGGGCTGGCACAGAAGAGACATATAAATAACACCACGCAGAGGTGGTACTGCAGCTGGCAGCAACAACAGCTGGATGCAGAAGCACTGAGACAGCGTCTCAGCCATCTCCCCTTGTACATCCTGAGAAACCTGGACCACAGCTGGGCCGTCAGAAAGCCACTGCTGCCGCCTGCCATGCTGCCCAAACTGCTGCTGGCACCTTCTCTCTCCGAGTTGGACAGCAAATACTCCAAAGCGGGGACTAATGTTTTCAAGCCACCTGGCACAGGTTTTATGCTCCCTAATTGTCCAACCTCGGCACAGTACTAGTGCCAATTAAACACAAGAGAAAAAGAAACAAGAGCTCAGTGTTGGGCACACTAAACAATAACATCTCCTGCTTTACTAGCAGTGCATTGCTATAATTTTAAATGTGTGTAATTTATGAGACTGATAAAGTTGAACACTCTGAGTGACACAGTATTAAAATGCTTCATCATATCTTTATTGTGCTATGTTTACTATTTTGTTCTGTTTGTCCCACCAAATAATATTGGAGAAGGGAGAACAGGATCAATGTGAGTTAACATCTGTGAACATCAGAGGAAAAAAGTGAGCCTTCAGGAGGATTTGGATGGAGGATGTGGTTGGACTTGCATCACTGGGAATGACACCGTACCATGTAACTTATTCCAAGGCCCTTTCCAAAACATACCCACAATATTTTGTATTTCAACCTTAGGACCCCAAAGTGCTTTGTAAATATCAATGCATTTACCTCTGCAACACACAAGACAGCGGGTCTTGAAAAATCTGTTGATTAGTGACAGTAGGAAGCTTTCCTCACGGAGAAGTACATATATAAAACATTCCAGACCTTATGATTGGAAAGATGATCTGCCGAATATAAAATAATGCAGCATTGTATTCCTGGGGCTGCAGACAGACAGCTGTAGTGCCTCTGTGGCTGCTGCTGAGAGGTTGCCAAACACCAGCGAGATTAACAAAACTGCTCAGTTTTCTTGCTGCTATTCAGCGTCTCGTGTGCGGTAGAGTGACACTATCAAAATCATGTCCACTTCCTGCTGGGGAGGATGATTGGCAAAGCTCTGCCCAGCACCAGTGGCAGACACTGGAGTTATTCATGGTGAGAGGGAGGTTCCCAAAAGTGGAGGTTAGGGGAGGGGCAGGGCAGCAGCCGCCTCTCTTCCTCCCTCATCACATCAGGCTTAAGGAGAGACTGTGTCTTGGAGACCTGTCTCTAGCCAGGAGGTTTGCCAGTGGGGTGCTACGAGAAGTTTCACTTTTTTATTTAGTTTGGAGAGTTGATAAACAAACCTGAACTTGAATTCAAATAATTTTTGCAATGTTTGCGTTGCGATGCTGAACATACGAACCTGGAAGATATTAAGTACGGCTGTGTGGGCAGCCCGGGGGCGATGCCAGTCTCTGGCAGCAGCTTCTGGTGGTGCTCAGGCTGCTTTGGAAGGGATGCTGATGGCAAAACCTCCCACCAGCCCGCATGCCAGGCAGCCCAGGGTAGGAACTGCCCCAAAGGAACCCACCCCTCAGCCACCTCCTGCCTGGGGGATGCTGGTGTGGGGCCAGAGTCGGGCACATAGTGGGAGAAGAGGTGTTTAGAAAAACTGAATTATTTGGGCTCCACTCAGGTGGGGGGGAGGGACAGAGTCAGCACCAGCAAGAAAAGAATGGCTGCAAAGGCACCAAGGATTTCTTTGCTTCATGTAAGAAACCTCCTGGAGCAAGATTTGCGGTGGGAAAACCAGCGACATGGTGCAGAGCATTGAGGAGCAGGGTGGGAATAAACAGAGTGGCATGCAAGAGAGGAAAAGAGGAAAGAACATAGGTGTGGGTGAATAAAGAACAGAAGGGGGAATATGAAGAGTAAATAAAGACAACTGGGGTAACTGGATGAAAGGAGTGAGGGAGGAGAGGAGGGAGACCACCCTCATTACCACAAAACAGCAGGAGAGACTGGAGCCTGAGAAACAGTCTGCACGGGATAGAAAATACAAGTAAGATATCAAGAGAACTTGAAGTGCAGTGAATAGGGATTCAGAATAAAACAGCAAAAAAGGAGAGGTCTCCGAAGGACAGTAGGAGATCGCAGGCTTCCACTTGCTGTCCTGGAAATGATGGCTAAGGGAAAAATCAGAGCACTCTTCCTGCTATTCTCCCTCTCTACAGGCTTTAAAAACTACTACGTGGTGTCTAGTCTCCATGATCCCATCTAAAGGAGTCCAGCAAGTGCAGGAGGAAACCCTGACCGCTCAGCTCCGACACCAGAGCTGCTCCGCGCACCCAGAGCACTCAGCGCTGCACCAGCCTGGCCCTGTGCAGGTGCCAGCTCCTGCAGCAGCCTGCAAGGAGCCCTCCTCTCCAAAGAGGAGCTGAAAACATTTTCACTTATTATTTTTTTTCCTCAACACAACACTCCAAAGATTACTTATAAAGTGACAGAAAGCAACAACAGATTTGAAACAGCTCCTCTCAAAGCTCCACCTTCCCTCTAACCTCTGAGTCACCATTTGTCCCAGACCTTCACCAGTCACTGCTTTCTGCTCCATCCTCGCTCCTACCTCACCTCTGCCCTCACTCCAGCAGCCCATGCACAGGGGACCTTTCTCAGGGCACCTGCTGGTAATGATGGTTCTTCCCCAGCACAGAAGTGGAGCGCTGCCTCCTGCTCTTCCCCCTCCTCACCCAGAAGCTCAGAGCTTCCCATGGGGTGACACAGAGGGACCCCTTTCCCCACCGCCAGAGAAGAGAGATGAGGATGTAAGCAACAGAAATCCCCCAGATGTAATTCACTGTATTAAAGAAGACACGGATTAAATGTTCCTCAGACTCGTTGGGGATAAGGCAATTGGCTGAGTTGGCCCAGAAGGAGATAAAGGTCAGACATTAGGAGAAACTCAGCAACGATGAGGGTGCCTAAGATGGGAGAGGTCAGCCAGGAAGACTAAGAAATGCCCATCCACAAAGATTTCTAAGAACAAATTAAGCAAATGTCAGTTTGGTGATCAGAATCTATTGTCTTTGCCTGCTGCAGAGGTGACCTCTCAGCACTGCTCTCAGCCCTCAGTTTCTACGGTTTCTTCATCACAGGATGTGAAAGGACAGAGAGGGCTTGTCTCATAGAAAGGGGAGTTCTGAGCACATTCCAAAACGTGGACAGAGGCTAAAGAGAGGAACAACACAGGGAAATATAAAGGCTGTGGTCCACGGGCACGTGTCAGGGCAAGGAACAACGCAGCGTGGGACTGGGCTGCACCCAAGACCAGCAGAACTGGGGAAAAGTCTGGGACGGAGCTGGGTAAATCGGGGTAACAGAAAGGTCTGGGTCAGGTCTGAGAGCATCAGCCAGTGCTGTGGCTGCCAGAGACCTTCGACAAAAAGGGTTTCTGTATTAACATTTTTAAAGAGTGTTGAAGTTCTGTATTAAAAGTAAAATCTTGTGTCCCAGTGGGAGAGGGAAAAAAGGAAGAAAAAAACCCAAACACAACAGCACACCAGACAAAGGTTTCCCAGTGTTTCCCTGCAGTGACGCTGCTGGGCCTCCAGTAACCATCTCCTCGGGCAGGGACCGGTGATGCTGCACTATCGGTTGATCTGCACATCCTCTGCAGGTCTGATGCACCTGTGAATTATTCATCCAGGGCTGAAGTCAGCATCGTGTCAAGGACCTCTAAAATCCACCTTACAGAGAGCAGAGTCCAAGGGAACAGGGGAGCGAGAGTAGAGCAGGGCTCAGGGGAAGGAGGGCTGGATCCTCTGCAGAGATGCTTGGAGGAGGCAGGAAATCCAGGCGCTGGCACTGCCCCAGCACAGCACCAGGAGGAAGAGGCACTTACAGGAGCAAACAGGGAACTTTTGGCTCAACACAAGAACAGGAGCTGAGCAAGCAGGAGCTGTTTCTTCATCCTCTCTCTTTCAGGACATAATCGATTTCCTACCTCTGCTGTAACACTCACACTGGCTTTTAACTCCCCCATTTCTTCAAGACTTATTTTCTAATCTAAGCTGATGGGACCTTTGCTCCACAAATCCCAACAGCACTTCTCAGAAGACAACTTTATAGTGTTCTGGTACTAGGGTAGTGTAAAGGAACTGGGACTACTTAACAGCAGTTAAACTTAACAGCACAAAACTGAGGAGGTTTACAGATTATTTGGACGAACGAACAGAAAAGACCATCTTTAAAATCCAGAGCGTGTGCTGGAGCTCCTGAGACGGGGAAGGTTCAGACCAAGGCAAGTGCACAGGACAGAAATACCCGCTGTAAATCTCCTTAAGCAGCTCAGCCTGTCCTGGTTCCTCAAGGTTTTGCCAAGGTATTTTGTTTGGACTCATCACATGACTTCCATCAGGCATGACATCCTAATCGAGATGGACACCAGTGTCTTCCCAGGCAAAGCTCCCACCCTCAGATTGCAGGAGCGGCTTAGCTGCTTTGTACACGTAACTCAGGTCTGAGCCTCCTTCCTGCTGGAAGACAGGCTGCGAGGGTCCAGGGGCACCGGCAGTTGTTCTGTTTGCCGTAGAACAGTCCATGGTAAGGCACGGACTCACCCAGGGGGTGTTGCACTTGGAAGAACTCCCGGTTTTCCACACCAGTGCCCCTGGAACAGACACTCTGGGGCCAGGAGTGGTGTCCTCCAGAGAGGGAGGGTTTCCCCCACCCCAGGGCTCAGCATCTTCACTCAGGCTCACAAGACTTTCAGGCTGAGGAATGGGAAATAAGGCAGCTGGTACTAGAGACTGCGTTGCAGCAACCTACACTGGCTTTGAAATATGTTGAGTTTGGAACTGGAAAAGGCTCAAAATCTGTTCTTTGGTCCCAAGACACAGCAATTCCCCTTGCCCACAGACCCCGTGAGCTGACCTCTACCTGAAGATGAGCTCTGATTCTGCACTGCTCATAGTCTAGTGGGAAATATTTTGCTTCTGCTCCTGCTTGTCCGTTCTTGCCCTTGTATCTTTTGCTCACTTTTCACAGCCTTTAAGCATTTCTCTTTTCATGCCTTTGCCTGCTCTGGATTTCCCTCAAGGCTGATTTTGCTGCATCAGGGTCCTGATGACTTTTTTTTTTTTTTCCTAGGCAGAACTTTTCCACCTACCTCACACCCATGTGGTCCACAAGCCGCAGTAAACGGAGTCACCGACCCTTTTCGCACCAGGAGCAAGCAGTGATTCACAAACGATGCTCCTCAGAGCTCCCAGCTGGCTGGGGGCCAAGCCACCGCAGCAGCAAAGGACCAGCTCCCTCCAAAGCAGCTGTCCAAGGCTTCCTTCAGCACAAAGCTGGGACACAAGCACCATGGAGATACTTGGGCAAACGCAGGTGGATGCAGAGGAGCAGCAGGAAACCTCTCTCACCCTGGAGGTGCACAATGCCTATTGGAACCACCCCTTTACTAAAAGTAGGAATGAAACAGTAACCGCTTCAATTCAAAGTTTGTCGGATACATGTATCCAAATGGGAAGCCTTAACATTAAAAAAAACCCCACCAAACCAAAAACACATTAAGGCTCCTACAAAAATTTAATCTGATTAAATATTTTTAAGGTTTTGGTTCCATCAGCCTGCCACATCGCTGATGGATCGGTGAGCAGGTTCGGCTCTCCTGTTCGCAGGGACGATCGGTGCAGCTCTGGAGACATCAGAAGAGAGGAATCTTGTGAGTTATGCTGGAAATAGTGGGAACATACTCAGGCTTGTGACATCCTGACTCACTGGACTTGTAATCTGATGTCACGGGTGTTTTTGGAAGCACTGTGCAGAATGTCCTGCCCTGATCCAACTTTTCCCCTCTGGGGATCCCCAGATTTGCAGCTCCACAGACACCCCTGGAGCGTGGAAACTGGCCGCTTGTGACAGATGGGAACAGTGAGGCGACTTCCAAAACTTCCCAGCAATTTTGGGCATTTGAGTCAAAAAACTGGAGATACATAAGTGTTCCTCTTTCCACGTAAGGCCTGGGGAAGCTCTGGGCACACAGCATTTTCTGCAAAATGAGCACATGATGTCTCTAGATGCCCTCCCAAGATCTGTGTTTCTTTATACATAGCTGCATAGGTGACCAGGTCAAAAGCGTAACACTCAGATAAAATACAATTTCTCTATGTTTTCAGCCGCAATAGCACCCTGTCCTCTCTTTACTGGCACTCTGCTAGACACCAAGAAAGGAAAACGCTTGTACTAGCTACCTCAAAAGTTACCACGTTCATGTGACAGAGTATGTTTAAAAGAAATCACATTTGGGAGGGTGAATCGAAAAGAGCCTCTCTGGTGTTTGAAGAAACCTGGGGACAGAAGAGACATTTTCTGGGAGAGCAGCTCTGGAGCCAAACAAGTTTTTGAAGTAGGAAAGCTTCTCTTACACACTCCTGCTGGTCAGACACAATGTGCTCAAGCTCGTTGGTCACTCTGGAGCCTTGAAAGCAACACAGCGTCTGGTAAATTCATTCCCAGATGCTGGGGGAACAAGGGATTGTGGGAGACAGTGCGAGATGGGGAGGGATTTACTGCAGAACAGAGAAAAAGCAGATCAATGAAAGTTTGTTCAGCCTTACTTCCTTTTTGGGTTTTTTTTTAGTGAGGCTGCAGTAGGAGAAATTTGGGGATTTTATGCTTGTGTTGCTTTAAGGACAGGAATGCTGGAAACGGAGGTATTTGATACCTTTGCTGCTAATTACAGTGCAAGCTCCCGGTGTCCTGACAATGCCCTTGCCCCTGACCTGGAGGGGCCTCACTGTCTGAGGGTCAGCTGTAATTTAGTTTTAGGTCAGACCTGGGACTCTCCTGCCAAACTAACCGTACTTTGTTTTGAAGTAGAGACCATTTACTAGGGAGTCTGAGACCATCAAACTCATTCCACTAACGAGAAACAGGAACAGAGCGCAGAGCCCCAGAGATGGGGGTGAGTGTTGGGCACAAGGAGGGCTCGGCTGTGGCACGAGGGAAGGGGCTGCTCTGCCCACCGACCCACACGACCGCTCAGCCTTCAGCTCCCTTCAATTAAACATGGTTATTTAAAAAAAAAAAACAAAACAAACAACAAAAAAAACCACACCAAACCCGGGAGCAGCTACGCTGTGCCAGTCCCCAAGCAGGGGAGTGTCAGTCCCCTTCCTTGGAGAGTTCACTGCTCAGCTGCTGCATTGCACAGGAGGCTGGAGAAAGAGGATTGAGCTCTTCAGGAAAGCACCCGAGTTGTTGGGGCTACTCCTGCCTCTTCTCACAGATTGGCTGGGTGATTTGGGGCAAGAAACTTTGTTTTTCTACTTGAAAACTGAGGTTTTTCTTCTTCTCCAAAGGGGAAAAAAAAAAAAAAAGGTTTGAGATCTTCAGAGAGAACACACTGTGGAAAATAACCCAAAAGCTGTAAAAGGAAATACTTTAACTTCCTCTGGATAATCAGCACTCTTCTCTAGCTCACAGGGAATGAAGCATTTCTTCAAACCAACAGATTTTGATCTGATATTCTTCCCCCTCACCATAATCAGGGACAGATTATATTGCCATGAGACTGCATAGCAGTACCTGAAAGTAACTTCCCACCCAGAGAACCATCCTTTACAATCTGGGGGCTGGTCTGAGCACCCAGTACAATTTCCATATTTTCAGAGTCCCTGCTCTTTTGTATTTGTGTAGACATAGGTCTGGGTTTGTTAAAGAAAAACCTATTCAGAGCACAAAATTTTTCAACTCAGCACATCACTGGGACAAGAGGCCAACTTGCACTTACAGGAAAAAAGCTGGATGAAAAAATTGTGCCAATTTACTAAACAGGGAAAGCCTTTTGCCAGCAGAGGAGTGTTCCATGTTCAAATCTGGGAGCACACAAATGAGACAGACAAGTACAGACCCAAACATGCTCTTTGGGAAGAGTGAAACATATTCAGCTCTAGATGCTGGCCACAGTTGGGGTTGGCAATCAGGTGCAAGAGACCACAGCTACAGTAAGAAACAGGACTGCTAAGGGATGTTCTCTCATAAAGGCTGGCTAGAAAACTGCAACACACCCTGATGTGCTTCAACGCTTGTTTGCGCCATGCTCGGCAGCTGCAGGGCAGTGTGGCAGGAAGAATAACCAGCCCTACAGATTTTCAGGTGAGTTCAAAACGCAATAAACCCCTTGTCAAAGACCATAGGTCCCTAACTACACGTAAACCTCTCCTCTCACCATTGGTGCCTCTGCAAATATCAAACCAGCTTCCCAGAGCTCATCTTAATTACCAGAGCTCTTTGTGGGACAGGTCCCAGCACCCCAAGAGCTGGCTACCTCTTTCCTGACTCCCTGGGAAAGCCACATTTTTCAGGAGTGATGCAGCCGCCCCGCACCAGAACAAGGCTCTGAAGAAGAGGAGATAGCTTCCTTGGCAGCTGGCCCGCAGTGCTGGAGCTCTCTCCCAGGAGATTAGAGGGAGTAAAAACCTCATCGCCATCAGAGGAGAGTACTCAACCTGCTTCTACCAGAGATTTCTCACAAGCACACACACAAAAAAAAAAATCCCAAAGTGTCTCTACAGATAGGAGGCTGCGGGAACAGAGAGGAGATAACCCGGTTAACGGCACGCACACACAGCTCTGTGAACAGCCCAGGCAACGCTGGTCAGTGTGGGACGGGCAGAAGCTCCGAGCAGAGCCTGTTTTACACAAGGAAGGTTACCCAACCAACATCTGGACAGAGAATTGCCTCCCTGCATAGTCACCCAAAACCCAGACCTGCAGCTGCAAAGCTTTCAAGTGAGGTTTTTTAATTTGGAAGTTTAATAGCATGAAATATATTCTATCCCCCAGACAACCTTATTCAAGCCCCCCCCCCCCCTTTTTTTTTTATATTTATTTTCAAGGCATGGTACGGGACAGAAGCTACCCTCAGGTTCCCAGGTAGTGCAATTTATACCCAAGGCAGACGAAAGTACAAAGACTCCCTTAGACTTCATGTGCTTTTGGACCCTCTGCCACTCCAGGTGTCACCAAATCTGCACAGCCCGTAGAGCAAAGAGGAAAGGAGAGGGCTTGCGCTGGTTTCAAGTAAAGCTGAGCTCTGCCCATAGACACAGCAATTTTCTGTGTGCACACAGAGGACTCTGCGCAAACAAGCCGTTTCCCAAGGGCACAGCAGACCCCTCTGCAGGCAGCTCCCAAGGCTGGAGCTCCCGCGCAGCAAGGCGGATGGGGGCTCACCTCCCAGCCCCGCAGGCTCCTGGGACACGGCTGTAATGACCAAGAACCGCCCGGTTAACCGTGGGAGAGGGTTATCTCCTGTCCGAGGTAGGGCTAACCGTGGGAGAGGGTTATCTCCTGTCCGAGGTAGGGCTAACCGTGGGAGAGGGTTATCTCCTGTCCGAGGTAGGGCTCTGCAAGGTGAAGCGTGGAGCTCTGGGCAGCAGCCCTGCCTGGGAACCCAGGAGCAGCAAGGAGGGAGAGGATGCTGGAGTGGAAGTGATTTGAATTAGAACAAACTGGCTGCTGAATAGAAGCTTTTATTCCAGCATGGAGAAGGCTTTGTTAGTCAAGCACATGTGATGCACAAAAGCCTCCACTTGAATTCATTGAGTTTTAATTGGTTCTCAGGTGGGGGAGGAGAAGGGTGTTAGGAATTAGGGATTCCTTAAAGAGGCAATATCATTAAATCTTAACGCCTCTCCCCTCTCACCCTGGGCTTCGGCTTAGGAGTCTGGCCTCATTCAATTGTCTTACTTTAGAGAATCAGAAAAAACTGAGGGAGGGTAAGGGTGGGAGGGGGAGTCCCTAGTAAAGCCTAAAGGGAGATCAATGAATGAGGAGGGTGAGGGGCAGGAGAAAGACTGAAAAAAGAAAGAGGCTGGTTGGGAGAGAGGAGGGAGGTCACAGGCAGGAGAACCTCAAAGGGATGAGGGAAAGAGAATGATGCCATTAGAGCCCAGGCTTTCTTTCTCCCCACATTCCTTCTTTTATTGAACACTTAAAACTTCCCTTGGAGATCCTCTAGCTTGGCTCTGTGAGCCTGCCCTCCAAAATAACCTAGTCGATCACCACAAGGAAGGAAAGAAATCCCGAGATGGGGCCTGTGTGCATGGGGAACAGCTTCAGGGAGAGAAACCTGCTTGGAAAGACCTCACAGAGCTGCCGCTTGTTGTGTCAGAGACGGCACATTGCAGACAGAAGTTCTGTTACTAAGAGCCTGCTGCGGACGTAGCTGAACCAAGGCCCTTGTGAGAGAACGAGAAAGGGAGTGATGGGGAGCTAAGGAGATTTCAGTCAGCGTTGCAGGAGGTCCAGCACGCTGCCCAGCCTGGGGTACCTGCACACCAGACCCTGGCAGAGAACTGCTACGCTGCAATGGGGATGCACATCTCAAATGCATCATTGCCATCAGTCCAACACGTCATAAGAGAATAAATTAATGTTGTTTTACCTGTTACAGTTGGAACTTACATAGGCAAGTGAATGACATACTAAACATCCTGCCAGCAAACACCAACTCAGATGCATTTTCTTTTAGCACTCCCCACAGAAGAACACTGCTTCTATATTTAAGCCAGACAGTTTATCCTGCATAAATGTAAACATTCTTTGCAGGAAGCACTGCCTACATGTTTACTGTAATTATTTATTACAAAAGTAGACTGCACAACCTCGGCTTGTAGACTTCACCTCCTCCAAAACAGGGCACTGCGACCGGTGACTACACGGACTCAAATGGGAGGTCTCTGACTTCTGTTCAAGGACAGTGTGGGATGCTGAAAACAGCATTCCCATGGTGGCTTCCCTCTAAGAGACTCTCTGACCCCAGTTACTTACTGTGGTGTGAAATCTGAAGGAAACACAAGATCCTGCACTGACACAGCCGCGGCACAGGGCAGCTCTCACACTCGTGCATTATTCGGGTATTTCAGAGCACAGAAAAAAAGAGATCAGTGAATTCACCCATTGAAAGTGTCATAGGATCCAGTTTTCTATCCCCCCTCCCTGAAATACGAGCCTAAGTATCATTTAGAAGTGACACAGGGACGGAAGCCTCATCTGGTCCTTAACTCCAGCGAAAGGCAGGCCGTGGTCTCCACCTGGCAAAGGCATTCGTGAGCAGTGGGCTGCGACAGCGCCTGGCACCGGCTACACAGAGAGCGTTTAACCACACGTGGAGAGGAGCTAACACTGCTTGCCTGGATTTTTGACACTGCAAAGCCCACACTCTGACTCTGCCAAGCTGCCTGTTGTCACCGCTTGACCAGTGACACCCCCCCAGAGCCCTGCCCTACAGGAGCAGCAGGGCTGTCCTCCAGCAAGGCAACCCACCCTGGAAGGCTCACGGAGGAAAAACAAACAACCCCCCCCCAAATCTCAGTAGAGATGCAGTTTTTCCCTCTCTAAGCAATGTTTCTTGCGTACTTCAGTTTGCCTCTTCTCCTAGTGCACCTGCATTACAGGTAGCACACACGTTACAGATAGATTTATTTCATTTTCTATCTTGTGAGATTTAATTAATACACAGGCACCATTTCAAATGATAACTGACTCACTTGAAGCAACCAGCTGCTCTTCACCACCAGCGGTAACATTTGCGAGTCCATCTTTTTGCACATAGTTCCAGACATGATTCCTGCCCAGCCGGGAAACCGCAGGGCTCTGCAGAGAACTGAGCAATTGCACCATCTCCTACAACCCTGCATTCAGCGCTAGAGACAGAGCAATTCCCACCACTGCCTTCCCAGTGACTAAACAAGAGAAAAGGCTGTCGTGATAAGGATGGGCAAGGTCATGCCTCCAAGATCATTCCCTGTATTTGTCCTAGACTTGTTGCCCTGGATGCATTTGCCCTCCTCCCAGCAGTTTTCTAGTAACAGCCTTTCCTGTAATTGTTTCCTTCTCTTTCAGATACGTTCGCCTTGTCCTTACACTTCAGTGCTGGACTATTGGTTTGCCTGACACCGTCTTGTTTCTCGCCAGTCTCCTATTTTGTAACTTCCATCAGGATCAGACCAAATGCCATTTGTGCCATTGGAAAGAAAAATAATGTAAAAAACCCTCAATGCTCAAAATGCTCAAAAATCTCTCTGCTCTCCTGCGGCTCTCCATAGATGCCTGTGGCAGTTGGGATCCTGCCACACCGCTTTTCCTAGCAAGCGCCATTCCCACAGCCCTTTGGTATGCGACAGCAGGCGCTTCGGAACTGCTTCGCTCCACAAGGCACAGATTTGTCTGTCACAAACAGTGTCACTTATCACAGCACCAGATTCGCTGTGCAGCAGGTCTCTTTAAGACTGCCATGAATCGAAAATTGTTTTCCTGCCTCTTCCCAATGCCCGGAGGAACAGGTATCTCAGCAATCAGCAGTGGCTTTGGGGCACAGTGTGAGTGGCACATCTGTATCAGTTATCCTGTTCATTTTATTCCCGGCCTGTTTTGTTACATTAAACCTCAAGATCCTCACACTGTTTCCTCCCTCCCAAGCAGGAGACAGAGCAAAACCATCCTTTGGGCTCCAGAGGAAGTTTAGCTACAGCTGCTCCACCAGCTAGCCCAGCTTCACCTCACAGGTCCCTCTGTAACCAGGAGATTCCCTCTTCTTTGCAAGTACTAACATCACACAAAGACAATCCCGAGCAAAATTCAGCCCTAACAAGGCATCGCTGCTGGTTTCAGCAGGACCACAACAGACACGTCCTGTGCCAAGCTACTGGCCAGGCTCAAGCTTTTCCTTTCTCTTCTCTTCTGTGAAGGGGCAGCTTTACGCAGCTGCTGATGTAGTTTCAAGAGTATGAAGACCACCTACAGCACAGGTCTTTATGAAGCTGGTCAGAACACCGGTACAGAAACACGCTCCACCTGCTTTGGAAACCACCTATTTCCGCTTGGGCGGACGAGCCCTCGCAAGGGCTTTGGGAGCACCCATCCTTTGCTCTGCCAACGGCCGCATCAGCATCCTGTGCGCAGCCCAAGGGTTTCCCACAGCTCGGCAGCAAGGCAGCTTGCAGCTTCCCAGGATTCTCCCCCTGAAGCTGCAGCCCCCAAGCAGGCTCCTGCCCCAGCCCACAGTGGGGTGCAGTTTCTGCAGAACCAGAGATCAGAGCGTTTCACAGCTTCTCTGAGCCCAAAGGCCACGTCCAGGTTTGTGCAGGAGGACGGAGCCACACTGGACCTGGGCACTCCGCGTCAGAGACAGAATGAGGCCAGGATGAGTAATGAGAGCAGCCAACGCTGCAGCAGCTTTCCAGCCCAGCGCCCACACAGGTTTCTGGGTGAGACGGCGACACTTTGCACCTTTATTGGTGTAACATTGCACACTCACTATTCTGTAAACTTGCAGGAGCCCACACCTCTGTGGCCCCGCCAGCCCATGGTCCTTTCTTGGAAAGATCTTTACAAATGCACGTTGCTACCGGTAAACAAGACATGACCGTGAACTTCAGGGCAGGGCTCTGCTGCTTCAGTGTGCTTGCCCACAGTACCCAAACGCGTTATTTCCCTGAATGATATCCGTGTTCCGCCTCCTGTGTTTTGACAGGTAAGGAGACGAGGGGCACTGTGGCTTTAAGAAGGTCATTTCCACTGTCCTGCCGGTGTAATTAGCCTGCTAAAGAAAGGGCAGAGGCTGGAAATTGGATTGAGCAAACCAGGCTTTAGCCGCAGGATGAAGGCAGAGCCCCAGGATTGTTATGTTAATCACCTGAGCTCAGCAGTCTCTGCCCTTCAAACCAGTACAAACCCAGTACAAACCCAGCACCCGCTGCAGAGCAAACCCAGCCTTGCTCAGGCTCCAGCCGCCTGGGACGTCTCCCTCCACCTCCAGGGATGCAGGGACCACCCCTGCAGATGGACCTGGGACCACCTGTCGCCAGGAGGGGACCCCCTGCCCGGCCACAGCCCCAGCCCCTGGCCACACAGCTCCTGATCCAGAGTGTGGGGGACAGCTGTCGGCGGGGTGAAGCCTAAATGGGGGTCACAGGCAACACTGGGAGCTGATGGGCCAGGGCTGCTTTACACCAGCTGAGGATCCAGCCCCGGCTGTGCTGAGTCAATAAGCAGGTCTGAAAGCACAGATTGCTTGCTGCTATTTCACCGATGAAAAATAGCATGAAGAACAATAGGCCAGATTCATATCCAGCACAATAACGGCTGTAGGCAGTGGAGCTGCAGGGGTTCAGTGGGGTGCCAACCCCTCTGCAGTGACAGCACGAGCCAGGGGGCTGCACCCCCAAGATCTGCCCCTGGGATTAACTTGGGGTAGCTCTGGTGCTGAAGACACAAGCAGAGGCATCTTTGGCACCAGAGCTACCCCAAGTTAATCCCAGGGGCAGATCTTGGGGGTACAGCCCCCCAGCCTGTCCCTGCACTGTCCTCAGGAGCACAGCCATGCTCTGCACCCATGCTGCCTCCTGCACCAGCATCACCTCCCGCATCAGTGGTTGCGATGCCACCGAAACAAGAGGTGCCACACAAGCCAGCAGCAGTGGCAAGCTTGGCCCAAGGTGCCCTGTTTGCCAAGGGGACACACTGGTGACACAGCCAGCAAGAGCTGGCCATGAACAGCTCCCAGTCACAGCCAGCTGCCTCCCATTTTGTCCTCGCTGCCTCTCTCCTCCACAGGAAGCAAGGCTGGGGTTTACCTCACTGTGCTTTGCTAGCTTGTGTCCCCTGGAAATGTGCCTTCTCGTCCCCTCTGCTCAGAAACTTTGGGCTAGCAGCCCTCGCCATCACCACCCACCTTCTCTTCATGGCAGGGACCCCAGCTAGCCATTGTCCCCTCCTCACTGCCCCAATTTTCTTAGGGTGAGCTCGCCCCTCTCCCCCGCGCCAGGCCAGCTGGGGTCCGTGTTACCCCCCTTGTTCTTTGGTGCATTTTTTCACTGCGCCCTTGCGCTGCCGGGGAGGGGGGAGGGAGAGGAGGAGGACGGGAGGGCAGCGTCTGGCCCGGCACCCAGCGCGCCGGATGGCATGGTTTTGGAGAGGCCTGGCTTAGTGAAGTTATTCAAGCCAACGGCAGCCTGGCAACCGGGCGGCCACAATGGGAGCGCAGGAGGAGGAATGTTTCCACATGCCTGATCAATGGGAGCAAGGGAGACAGCAAAGCAAACAGAAGCTGGGAAAGAGACACAAAGAGAAAGCAGCCTTTTCTCTGCTCAGTTCCTTTCATTTGTCACAGCTCTTTGTGCAGCTGATGACAACGGAGGCCCTTCGGAGGCTAGTTTTAGGGAGTTTGGTTTTTCTAATTAAATAAAACGTTGTGTCCTTTTTCTTCACTTGTCACCCTCCCGCTTGCCAAAAAAATCCTCAGAGCAGCCCCATCTGTGCTCCAGCCTCCCGCTCCGCACACCTCCGGCCAGCCCCAGCACCTCTTCCTCGCTGGGAAGGTGCAAAGGCACAGCCACCCCCCCGCTTGCCCAAAAGCGGCTCCCAGGCTGGATGCGGTGCCCTCCCGGGGGGCCACCAGCGCCGAGCAGCACATGTCCCCGCGCTCCCCCGGCTGCTCATGACGGGAATAAAGAGCCCGGCGAAGGACAGCTTCTCTGGGGGTGGCGTGCTCCCTGCAGCAGCTGCTGACGAGACTAACGGGCAACTTTCTATGGGAACGAGGCGACGTTCAAAACAGGGTTAAAGGAGAGTTGCCTTGGAAACCTGGAGTATTTCTGCTGAGGGGCTGCAATTCCCTCCATAGATCCCAGACAGGATTTACCTGGGAGCCGACCGTGGGACAGAAACTCCTGCAATCTGCAAAGCGGCTGCCCCGGCGGGGGGATGGAGGCGAAGGAGCGGTTTCTGGACAGAGGCACAGCTCGCTGGGGCTGGGCAGCGTGGTCACAAACAGGGGCCAAATCCAGCCGTGTTGCGTAACCAGCGGTGGGAGCCCAAAGTTGTTTCCTCTAATTACTATGCAAGGCTTCACAACAACAGGCCTCCTCTGTGCCGAGTTTACAGGAAAGGTTCTCCTGGGTTCTAAAGAAACACCAAGCAACCCAACAGAAAGTCTGGGGGTAATCTTTCCTGCTCTGAGGCCAGAGCAGAGATTATTCTGTCCCTTTAAAAATAAAGTCTACCTGGATGTGTGTAGCCCTGAAGAACAGAAAAACCTGGCTGCTGAGGAATGGGAGAGAGGACACCTGCCTCCTCCACACCTCCACCAAAGCGCAGGGTTCCCCTCCTGCAACCTCCTCCCATCCCCTTCACATGCAGGAGGATCAGTGACCCTGCCTGTGCCTTATGAGGAGAGAACCTTAGCTATGAAGATGGTGACATTTGGGATCTCACCAGCCTTTTGCTCACAGCTAGCCTCAGGATGTGACCAAACTGTGAAAGGGAACTCCAGCAACATGAGTCAGTGAATGGCAGCATGAGCTCAAGGAAACAGAACGAAGCTTGGTCCTAATCACAGATGTGTCGCTGGCTCAACAGCACGGAAACGTTCCTGCCTGCTTCCAACAGCCAAGGACACAACTGGCTAAATACAGGCTTCTCAGCCCCCATGGCCAGACACTCCCAGGTGCAGGTTCACTCGCTGTCAAGCTCTCCAGGCAGACAGCAAGTTCTTCTGCCGATACCTGTTTCTGTTCCCAGGAATGCTGCTGAACCCTGGGATAAACCTCTTGGCTCCTCAGTAGTCCTGTTTCTCAGCCAACCAGTGGGGCTTATATTGGACTAGACATCTGGCATTCAGGCTCTGAAGTGACAAGGACATGTCATGTTACCAGCCCTGATGTCACCCCGCCCGACTGGCACTTCACACCCTGCGTCTACCCAGCCCTCTCCTCTGAGGGTCAGGTACAGCCCTGTCGCCTGCTCAGATTAAAAGGGTCCCACAGGACATTTTGCACGAAAACTGAATTCCAGCAGCTTGGGAGTTTCCTCTGCTTCACTCTGGAGGCATCGAGGGGGTGACACACTGCCTCAGTTTCACTGTTCCCCCACCTCCCAACAGTGACATGTGACATTTTGCTGGGTAATGAAGTCTGCGAGTGTGTTCATTTAACCATGTAAGTGCCTCTAGACAATAAGTATTATTAAAAGTTACTAAAGAATAGGATTCTACCCTGCCCCAAGTCTCCTCAACAGCAAGGTGCTTGCTGCCATATAATCAGCAAACTTGCTTTTGGGAAGTGTCTCCACTTCCATATCAAGAATATCGCTGTCGTCCCACAGTCCTGCCTGGCTCCTCCACTGCCCCCAGACATGTGCTAAGTCCCAGCCCGCAGCTGAATGAAGATCAGGAACCTCCCCATCCCGACTTCAGAGCCATAACTCACTCCACAGGCATCACCTACAGCTTCAACATTATTCCAGTGCTCCTTGACCTTCTTGTAAGGAAGGAGGAATCCACCTTCACCCCACTCACAGGATTGTTTTCATTAGGGCCTTGATAGGTTTGTGATGGCAGGTGTTTGGTCTTCTTCAAAAATATTAAGGAGACTCTCACATGCATTCAGTAAGGGCAGACAAGCAAAATCCTCAGCTCACGTTTTCCTGGGGTCTTGGGGTGCTGATGGCAACATACAACCCAATTCCCACACATACCATACTGAGAATGGGACCTTGTCAGGTCTGGCGACACCTTCTTTGAGTCAAAGAAACAATCTCAAAGTGATTGTTTCTCAGTAGACCAGAAAAAGTCTAACCACATGTGAGCATTTTTAAGTTCCTGCCCTTTTCCCTGGCCAAGACAGGCACAGGGAACACCTGAACCTACGAGACTATTTAGACACTTGCAGAGCTGAGGTTGTGTAGAACAGCAAAGGGTCCCTTACGAGAAAGGGAAGCGTACTGCCTTCTGACATGACCAGAGGCAAGGCAGCTCTCACACAGCCAGCGCTCTTCTCTCCCTCTGGCACCTGCGGTGAAGGCACTGTCCGGAGGAGCAGCAGCGCCCTATAGCTCCCCGCCTGCCTCTCGCAACAAGACCCTTCTGTGCTGCCTATGGATTCATCTCAAGATAACATTCTTCGGCAGAAGGACAACCTGCTGATGGACACGTGCAATTAGCAGCCTGCTGACAGGCCCCCTTTCAGCCTTTCTGTGGCCCCTTGCACTCAGGCAGAGCTGGCACAGTGAGCCAGCCACCCATCCTTTGTTACAGCTCCGTAAAGTGGAGGAAATAATTCAGAAAGCCTTAAAGGGAACCTCAGGGTGGGAAGAGAAAACACAACAGGTATTTCATAACTGAGGGAGAAGCAGGGTTTTATCACTGTCGAAATGGCTCCCACTACTGAATCAATACGTGCTTGAGCTCTTTATGGTTCTCTTTAGCACAGGTAATGCCACAGCAAGGCAAAGAGCCACCACCTGCAAAGAGACAAACAGGTAAACCTCAGAAGGGAGAAGGGGTGGGGTGGAAAGAGCATTTCTTTCAGGAACTGCTGCATTAATCCCAACTGAAAGAGGAATACTTCCTCTATCCTTCCTTCAGTCTTCTGACAGCGTGCCCTCAATGCAGACAGCACACAGGTGATGCTGACAGACAGCACAAGGAGCAACTGGGATGGTGGGGCTGCCCCCCGCCCTGCTGGTGTCCTGCAGGGTACAGAGCGCACACCATCACCGCTGACCAGATCTCCAAGCAGCCTAATTACATGACCTTGCCACAAGGGTCAACCCCCAGGGCAGGAGGGAAGGAAATCCCTTCAGGCGTATGGCGTCAGAGCTTCTCTAGGTCCTTCCCACTTACTCAGGTCTCAGTCCCACCAGCATCCGCGGGCCACAGCCTTGTGTGGGTGTTTTCTGAACAAACCAAGAGGCAAAAGGATCCCAGCTCACTTTGGTATGGATCAAGCAAAACAGCATCAGCTGCTTACAGGACAGACTGTGAATATTTACTGTGACACCCTCTTCCAGCCAGAGATCCCCAACGAAAATCAGAGAAACCCATCCCCTTGGCACAGTCCATTCACAGCCACAGCACACGCAGGTGCCAGAGACAAACACAGGGCAGATCAACCCCCTTCCTTCACCCCTTGAGAACATGACCTGGACCATCCGCTGGGCACAGGATCCAGACCGTGTTCAGAGACTGCTCCCCCCAGTGTCCAGGCTCTTCCCTTTGCTCACAGATACTGCACAAAACGCAGCCCAAACTTACCACAGGTGGTACGTAACTGTGAAAGACAGCCATCCTTCCTACAAAAATCCACCGCTCTCCCCTTAGCCCACTCAGGCATTCTCACAAAACCAGAAAAAACGGCTTTTAACCTTTCCCCATTTGCAGAACCTTACAGGTTTCTCACTAGAAACACGGACCTATGTATAGTGAACTCCAGCACATTGAAAACACACCACGTTTCGCTTGTCAAAGGGGGTAGTAAGAATCCTTACAAGCTAGAGAAACAGAAGTTAAGTTGGGTTAACCAGAATAACAAGAAAAAAAATTGCAATTCATTCTCTTTACCTAGGGAAGAAATGTTCCTTTGCTCCAGTGAAAGAGCTGTGACTTCAGAGAGCTCAGGGACTCCGACTTCTGCAGCCCACCCCTCATTTTGCAGCGATCAGCCAGGCTGTACGGTACAAGGGAGAATCTCTCCTGGTTTGCTATCTGACTTACGGAGAAACCAAAGAGCAGACACGTGAGTGCTACCTACAACCTCCACTGGAATTAAAAAGCCACTGGTACAGAGCTATGAGAAAGGCTGTGACAGCTGATCTCTGTTACACCGCTCAGCACCTGAGGAGCAGCAGCTGGGAAGGGGATGCTCACAGCTGGCCAGTGACAGGCTTCCCAGCGCTGGGGGCCTGTCAGTGGCAGAGTCCTGCACAGATCTGGGGAAAAGTGGATTTCACCACCCTGAAACTGTGCCAGTACAGCAGGACAGCCCTCTTCTGCATCGTCGCTCTGTCCTGCTGGTTACAGACAGTTGGCTCGACCTCCAGGAGCAGCAAAAGCTACCGTCTCATTTCCTCTGTCATCTGTAGCACTAAAAGCCCTGTGAATCCATAGGGTTAAATCCACCCACTGCTGCAATTCCACAAGTGTATGCATCCTTCTGTCGTATTAAAACTGCCACACTCATGTGCCCAGCAGCAAGTGCTCCATCCTGCCTGGTGGCCAGCACTGCTCCCGGTGATTCTCTGTCATGCTAGAGGAGTTTGTCAGCTTGTCTCACACCCAGTTCTGGACACACTAGTGCTTCCAAATGACACCTCACAACAGTCACAAAAACAACCACAGGGCTGAGCACCAAAACGGCCACGGATGTCTGCCCAGGGCTCTGACAAGCTAATTTGAATCAGACCGAGCTCTATGGACTCGCTAATTAACAAAGAATGTACCTGAAGCCAGTATATTAAAGGGTGAGAATGCATTTCAGATCTAGAGAATTAAACCATTGTAATCAGAGAAGAAAAAAAAAATCTGAAGCAAAATCCTTGCATAGACCTTGACTATTCCCTAGCAGGACAAACCTGATGACTAGTTGTTGTTTACAACGATAAGGTCAGAGGAAAGGCCATTTCCTCTCAACAATTGTCAGAAGGGATTAAAACCTGCATTCAGGCTCGCTTTGAACTAGCAGGTACTCCATTCCCTGACCGTATCGGGATCCGTTCAGCCAGGTCTCCAGCAGCCTCCGGGGCACGTCTCCATAATGCCCCTATTGTGGAAATACGCAGGGCTGCTTCCTGCCCTCGCTCCATCTTTATGAAGCTTCACCCTTGTGGTCTGATGCCCGGGTCAGGAAGCAATCCTGCAATCAGTGTTTAATTAGTCATTTCCCAAGTCTGCCCCAGTGGAGAGCTGCTGCTGCTTGTCAGCTTCCGAAGAGGGACGTTGGGAATCAGAAACATCACCACCAGGCTGGGAAAGAAAAATCTCTCGCAGGGTTGGAGGCAGGCTTGTACTGCAGCTCTGCATGCCTCACTCTCCAGTTCCAATTTTTTTTTTCCCTAAGTAGAAGGATTTGAGCGGCTGAAGGGGCCATTGCACCTCCTGCAAGTCAAGACAAAAGCTGATTTATAACAAAAGTGGTTTTATTTGTGTTGATTTGTTGTTACGGGCTTGGCTTTGGTTGGCTTGGGTTTTGTTTTGTTTTTTTTTTTCCTTGAGAAATAGCGTCTTTGATACAAAGCACATACTTCAGGAGAGGTCTGTTCCAGGAATTCCAGTTGCATACTTTCCTTTGTGGAAGTCAGCACTGAGCTGGAGAGGTTGGATACTTGCAGCTCCAGCTTTTCCAAACGAGCTCACTGGAAGGGGTACTTCTGACCATACAGGCACCCACTTGAAAAGAGCGAGAGTTACGTAGTATTAAAATATTTGTCTAGATAATGAGTGTTTGTGTGTGGAGGAATGCTAAAGGAAAAACACGGCTGTTGAAACCCAACTGTTTTGAAAAACATGGTGATTTTTCTGCTCAACAAAATAAATTAGGCATTTCAATAATGTCCAAAAAGCCTATTTTGCCATTTTCAGTGTATTGGACATTGTCAAGAAAAGCTTTTCAAAACAAAAAAAATATACAATTATTTAAAAAGTTACATAAAGCTATATAAAATAACTTGTTTTCAGTTTAAAGACATCAGAATTACATGAACTGCTCTGATCAAAAAACAATGTTTTCAGAGTTTAATTTTGTAAGAAAGTTTGATTTAAAATGTGATTAATTCTGGAATGGAAAAAGTTTGGAAATCTCAACGTTTCCCAGTAAAATGAGAAGTTCTGTCCTTCTCCAGTTCCAGCTTCCTTTGCTGCAATGAAATAATTGGAAAAGGGGTGTACGTGAGTTTCCTTGTGACAGCAGGACAACCCTGCTCTTGATAAGTGTGTGTGAAGCAGAAAAAAAACAAAAACAAAACCAAACCAAAACAAACCAACAAAAAAACAAAAAAAAAGAAGAAAAAAGGTCTAACAGATGAGTAATCCCACTGTCTGAGAAATTTACATAAATTTCAAGAGATGATACTGGAATTCACAGAAGATGGATATGACGGAAACTGACTCCAACAGGGAGTAGAACTGGTGAGGGAGTCACAACATGAATTATTGTGTCTATCATACGAGAATTTCCTGCTCTCTCCCTGGGTCTAGCATGTAACTTCTTACAACCTTGTTCAAATCATATCTTGTAACATCCTGGGTCTGTCTCTGTACTGGGCTAATGCACGTTGCTTCCAGAAGACCAGAGTGCAGGCAGAAAAAATAAGTATTTGCTACAAAAAAAATGTGCAAGGATGCCCTCAGAAGGGATTTTTTTCCTCTTTCCCCCACTAAGGCCATACTAACCCTGGCAACAGCCAAATCCAGAAGGCACCAGGATGAGATAACATCACACGAGCATCCCTTCTCCTCAGCCACTCTGCGACCCCTCAAGGACACAAGTGGCACCTTTTCCATGCTCCTTTCCTCCGATTTCCCGACAGTTTCCCTTTCTGCAGCAGTGTATCTGGGATTACCCTCATGCAGTCTTCTCTTCCGTGATCTTCTTCTTAAGCTGAGGTTTCTTGCAAAGTGCCAAAACACAACAAGAAAAAATATTTTTAAGACCCACACTGATGAGAGAAGGATGCAGAAGAGGTCAATGAAGAGAGCTCAGCACCATCTGTGAGGTTACCCTCTCCATCCCCTCATCTGGGGGGAACAAAGCTCAGCATCCAGCATCCCCATAGCACCAACAGCCGACAGTAAATTGCTCTCGTAAGAAAAGAACAGATGTGACAAAGATTGTTCCAGGGTCTATGGCAGCCCACAGCCAAAGCAGAAGAGTCTAAATGCGCGGGGCTGGGATGGCGAGGGAAGTCACAACTGGGTTCCATCTAGGGGGAATTATTCTTACACTCAATTCATCAATTTACGGGCAAGCGATTCCACAGGCAACATTGACTTGATTAAACAGAGCCATAATGACAGCGAGTGTGGTGAAGCACCCAGCCAAGTATGCAAACTAGCCTTCTCAGCCTGGAATAAAAGCTTTCTAACCAATAATTTCATGCTTTTATCTATACGATCATTAATACAGATACCAAACAATGCCAGCTCAACGTGGTGTCAAAGGCTCTGACAACCTCTAATTGATAATAAATAATTCAATTTCTGTCCCAATCCAAAACTGCTGAATCTTGGGACATGTTCCAAATAAATGATTAAAAAGAACTTTGAACGTAATTATATCTAACACAATTGGGGATATTGCCCAGATGAAATTTACAGCAACTATTCAGAGCTACAAAATTTCAATGACACTGGCAACTCTTCATGCCTACTAGAAAATGAGATGTTCTTTACCCAGGCAATGGCACAGGCTGCATTTTTTACCGACAGCTGTATGCCAGCAACTCGCCCAGGCCAACCCTGCTTCCCACAGAGGTGCAGTGTTTCCCAAAAGCACTCCAGAAAATTTGGGAACGGAGTTTTGCCACAGCCGGATCTTTCTTGTTCTGTCCATGCAGAACTGCATCTTCTTTCTGATCCAGATGATTCTTCCCCTCCCCCAAAACTGATTACGTTACAATTAACAAAAGTTTCTGAAGAAACTAACACCCATAGTTCCTGGAATGAAGGTAGGACAAGGTGTTTCAGCGAGGAAAGTGACTACCAGCACAATCCTGAAGTGACGAATGCAGCATCTCAGAGCACACTGATTGTTCCCAGTAATTCCCAAACTCCAAAGCCAGAAGGAACTCTGAACTCTTATTAGTGAAAACATGGGACGCACATTCACAAGAGCATCCTTATACAAGATTTGAGTCCTATTTTTCTCTCACTTGTGTAAATCCTTGCTGAAATCTTAGTTTCTGCGTCTGTAAAACAGGGATGCTGACCCTCACTTTGATTTCTTTGGATGCAAATTGGTTTGAATGCCAAATTTTTATTTTCTTGGGAGAACAGTGTATGTGACCGACCTGAAGAAGTGGTGACTCTTAAGAACCTTTTCGATCTGCAGTAGTTACCTTACTGAGCTCATATGGAAACAGCAGAAATGCACTTGCCCTGTTGAACCTTAGGTTGCCCAGAGAAGCTGTGGATGCCCCACCCCTGGAGGGGTTCAAGGCCAGGCTGGGTGAGGCTTTGGGCAACCTGGGCTAGCGGGAGGTGTCCCTGCCCATGGCAGGGGGTGGGACTGGATGATCTTCAAGGTCCCTTCCAACCCAAACCATTCTGTGACTCTATGATTCTATGACCCTGTCCCGATTCTTTATTCCCAGTGCCTTTGGGAAATCCAGCATTGGCATCAC
This sequence comes from Pterocles orientalis, assembly GCA_011057875.1. Lineage (NCBI taxonomy): Eukaryota > Metazoa > Chordata > Aves > Pterocliformes > Pteroclidae > Pterocles > Pterocles orientalis. The sequence goes on from WKFP01015458.1 coordinate 857,395, forward strand.
TGGCACCCCATGCTCACAGGCAAGGCAGACGTGCTGGATACTCACTGCCTCGCCTACAGAAGAGAATTCCCTTACAGGTGGGAAACCAAGTGACTCGGTTGTACATCTTTCTATACTGGAGACTTTCTCTGAAGTATCGATGACCAACCCCTGTAACAAAGAAAACATTATATAAACCTACACTCCAGCCTGGTGGTGACAGGCTAATAAGAATGATGAAATATTGCTGGCTTCCTTTAAAAAGGAAGAAAACTTACCAACTGCAATTAAAACCTAATATTTGAAAAGACTGGATCTTCTTTCACAGCAGTATTCACCGTAAGCTATAAGTTACATAAAGCTTTTATATAAAGTACATATATACAGATGTAAGTTATACAAGAGGGAGAGCAGCTAACAGAAAAATTAAATATCAGTCTCAGCTGCACAAACCAGCCAAAGATCCCAAACGCCTTCAGAGGCGGGTGAAAAGCCTCACCTCGGTGAGGTTGATGCTATTTTTCTGGAAACCCAGGACAATGGAAGAGCGGGACTCAGACACAGAAACACTGCAATGCCAGAAGTCACTCTGGAAGTTGTTGGGAGAACTGGATCGAGCTCTGTGACCCTGGCACATCGTCACCACCAGGTCACAGGTACAGAGTGCGTGTTCACAAAGTAACTCCACAATCACTAACCCTTTGTGGTTAAGCCCTGTATCTATAGGAAATGTCTTCCAAACCCTTTGTTATTAAAAGGTCATTAAACAGGAGTTTGCAGCAGTTCATTCAGAAACTCCACATGGCAGAGTCCTTCTGGAAAGGGGAGAAGCCAGAAGCAGATTCAAGTTAACATCCTGATTTCTCACTGCACACCCGCAGGTTGGAGAGGGCAGAGGATGCTGGAACAGCTGTACATTGCCTCACCTCTGGCAAACCAGGCAACAGATCCCTGCCAGCAGCCCTTCAGCTGAATGGAAGGGGCAGCACTGGAAGACTCCATCTGATCTGTTGTGTTACAAAGAATTTCTCTGCTCAAACGCCCCTAAAAACAGAACAAGGAAAAGCATTTCAGAGCTCCAAGGGTCAGAAATGGGGTAAGATGGAAGTAGAAATGCAGAAGATGTATTAAAAAGATGCCATCACCTCTTTGCCAGCTGTAAACACCCATGGTTGCTCCGTTTGCCCTGGTGCAGAGATAGGGAAAGGAGCACAGCCATCCTCCGAGGCTGGGAGCTGGCTCCAGCTTCCTGAACAGAGGGTGAGTGCCGTAGAGGTGAACTCAGTTTAATAGGTTGCTACTTGCATGCTTAGACTGATTTACAGGTGTTTGCTCTGAAATATGACCATCCATGTCATCGCCACTAATCCTCTCCCATCTCCAAAATCCTCCCACTTCCACAGATAGCTATTTTTGGAGGAGAAAACCACATACATACCAAAAAGCACCAACTCCCTCTAAATCTCCTCCCACAGCAAGGGCAGCCTGACTATCGCACACCTGACAAGTTGTCTGGTACAGCACAACCCCAAACCCTCCGTTGCCTGTGTCACGGCAGGTGTCAGCCATCTGCATGTGACAGCAATAACAGGGATGTCACAGGGAGAGCACACACAGTCCGTGCACCCTCCCCTCTTGCAGCCTGGTAGAAAACCTCCTGTTGGCGATGCAAAGCCCAGGAAGCAGAGCTGGGCTGCATCCTGGGGAGCAGTATTTTCCATCTTTCTCTGCTGAAGAATTCTGCTTGCTCTCTCAGGCTTGTGACCCCTTTATGCAACCGAGTTTCCACCTAGCTTGCAGCCCAGTTTGGGCTCCTGACGCGCTGCTGGAGACCCAGCCCGATGGATCCCACGGCCAGGGCACCGTGTCACTCTGTACCCAGTGGGTCAGTTTCTGTTCCCTGCACATACTGCTCCAGCACCGTGGTAATGATTTGCAGACATACATGAGAACAAGGTTCACAGTATAGGTAATCTAAACAAAAAAATTATCTTGGGATTGTAAATTTACAAAAGTAGATAACCTTTTTTTCCTTAAGTAATATATCATATAGGTACAGACTGCAACGCATTCATCTGTCTCTTAGCTTGGATACTGCTGAGTACAGCTTCTAGAAACCTACCACTCGCACAAAACACAGCTCAAGGCCACGCCAAGTCTCACCTCCTGAGCGTAGATCCCAGTATTCTGGCTGCTATGCTTTGCTCCCCACCCACAGAACCTGCATTTTGCCGGCTTTGAAGCACAGCATCCCTCTCTCTGTGCCACTCTGGGATTTTCATGTGGCAGACACGTCGGTCTGGCAGGTCACAGGGAGTCTCATGGCTTTGCCAGGTACCCGAGCACACTATGGGAGCAGTGTCTTATCCACGAACCACAACCAGAACTGCTGCCAGGAGGAACACCCAGGTGCTGGGGGCCGCTCCCATTGCATGGCCCAACACATCGACCCGGTGGGAGATACACAGACCTATCGCAGAGCCTGAACAGTGACTCTGGGCATCAGAATTCAGTCAACTCAGTGTGTTCCCTAGTTAGAGAACCAGACACACAGGCACAGGTCTCCCATTTCTTAAAGAAAGAAATCCAGAAAGCTCCTAGAAATTTTCACAGACTTTCCAAGCAGAAACCAAACATGAAGCTGAGCTACCCAAGTGAGAGACAGAGTTAGACTGGATGAAAGTCCACAGGGATTGTGAGCTTCACATCCCAAATCGCAGAGATAACTCACCTCTGCACTGCTGTAACTAGATCGCACTGCAGCTCACAGTACTGCAGGAACAATCCCCGCCAGGACTCCCCACTTCTTTCCAGTGCTACAGAGCCAACACCTCCAGAAAAGCTGACCGTGACTCTAAGCCTGACGGTGCAGGGATCCTGTTCCCTGCAGCACAGAGTACAAGGGACTCCTCACATGCTTCGGGTTTCATATCCACCTCTCCGATTCTTGGCCTTAACAGAGCAATGATATTTTGAGGTATCTGGGTGCATGCCAAGACACTGCAGACTGCCCTTCGGTTTCTGTGGATGCTACCAGTCTCCAGAGGTCTTCCCTGGGACATAGAGCTGCACACACGCATTTTCACCCTGTTCAGCTTTCCCAATGGCTTCCTCTTTCTACCCCTCCTGGCTCTTTCTGATCCACCCTGCTCCGCCGTTCCCCTGCCATGTGAGCAGTTCTCTCTCTGTTCTTGATCCTTTTTGCGCCAGCGCTGCACAGAAGTTATTTGTGAGTTACTCAGAATCCGGATAATTTAGGTCAAAAAGCCCGGCGGATCTGATGTGGTTTGTTTCACATAAAAAGAGTGAAATTGAAAACCACCTTATTCTTCTCAACTGAAATGCTGCATCCCTATTAATTCAGGTGTATAAATAACACTCTAACGCAGCATCAAGGGCTCTGCTGTGTGATTAAACCTGCCTCCCTGACCTGTAATTAGAAACTTTGCCTCTGAAAGGCAGTTTGCAGAGAGAAAAGGAGAAAGAGAGAGAGAAGGAACCAGCTCTCAGACCCAACAATTTTGTTCTTGATAAATTATTCAGAGTTTTTGAAAGTTGAGCTGGATCTCCATCTGGTAGCAGTAAAGACCTAAAGGGAAGAAGGATTGAAGGATTCTCACAGCAGAACACAACAGTGCCGCGCGTGGGGCTGGAAACAAGAAGCCAGCTGAGACGTTCACGGTGTCCTCTCCCCGTCCATGTTCAGCTGCTGCCTCTGCGCTCCTGGGCTCCCGACAGATCTGGGAGCAATGCAGAGCGACCCTTTCCCACCCAGCTAGAGAGTCACGTGTTTGGGATATAACACTGGAAGAAAACCCCAAAATTCAGTGAACGCTTCACAAATGTCGGCAGAACCAGGCCATGAACACGCAGCATAGATGGTGACAGAGAAACCAGAGACCAGGCTGCCTGCTCCCACACAATACGTAACCTTCTCAGGACAAGTAATTTAAAGATTAATCCATTAATGATTAAGCTGATCTTTTGCCCCAGGGCCAGTTAGGCAGTGCAGAGCATTGTACTATTAATGATGGAGTCACTCTTAGTTGCAACCCCACGGGCACACCCGATGCTCTGAGGTGATGGTCACTCCTGCAAGTGTGGAGACAGGAAATGTCTCTCTCCTGGAGTAACAGTAAGAAAAACTACTGTTCCTTCAGCCTATTGTAGATTCACTTTAACAAAAAAAACAACAAATAAAACATTCCAACTTCTACAGTGGATGTCAGCAATCTCTCCTCTTCCCATAAACTGGGGATGGAACAAGCTTCAGAGCACCAATGACACGAGAGCTGGCCCCAGGACAAGAGGTCTCTGGCCTTCGGTATTCAGCAGCTGTTCCCAGAGTTCTGCTTGATTTCAGATCAGAGAGGCTTTGTGACAAATTCCTGCTCTGGTTACACCTATAATCTGTGTGCTGAGGGTGTGACTGACACCAGAGTTTCAGTCTGTTATGTTTCCAGGCTCAGGTTTGCAAGGCTGAGGGAATCCAGAGTCCAACAATTTTCTGTACAACTGTCTTTTCCTAGGAACTTCACAAGGGTGATCCCGGCTTTCAGAGAAGCCTTATGAACTGAAACATCAGGTTAAGGGGACCTGTAAGAGAGGAGAAACCTGACCTTCACACCTCGAGGACCCTTTGGTCAAAACACCAGCCCTCCCTGAACTCTCCCATGCTTCATATCTTCTCCTGTGTTTTTTAACGTGCACAAAGAGCAGGTTAAATCTACCAAAATATTAAATTGTCACTGGTGGAAATGTCTTTATTCCAGGCTGCCTGAGTTTGCAAATGTACGAGGTGCAGAGACCACAGCCCTGGTACAGGGGGGCAGGAGTCCATGAAACAAAAGAGTCCTTCAAATGCAACAACAACTTTAGTAATCTTTTGTGTTTGTAACGTGGTAGAGTCCAAGTTTACCACAGAGCTGCCAGAACATAAATCTGATACAAACTACTTTGGATTAGATAGCGCAGCAGAAAGAGCTTTACTGGGGTATTGTGACAAGTTTTACGAACTTCTTAAAGACACAGAGCTTGGAAACACTAGCAGGGGTGTGAAGTCACTGCCTTGTGGGCTTAAACACTCAGCACTCAGAAGGGAAGAAGAAAAAAACCTAAAAAATTCAGAAAATAGAGCAGTACTTGAAACTTGTATGAAGACACATTTGTTTTTCTCTCAGCATTTTAAGTCAGTTGTGCTCAAAGCTGCGTCCGGTGAACCCAGTGTGCTCCACCTGCCTCAGATGCAGCCAGGGGCTCTCAATCCCCCGTTTTCACAAATCCTCAGGGTGAGTCCGGTATCACCACTCTTTCCCCTGAGGGTCTCTCTCATCTTTTAACATTGGTATGTAAGTACATAAGCAAAAGCAGGTACAAAAGAATGAGGAATTTGCCATACATCAGCTTCCAGAGACTGCCTGCTGCCTCTGCCTGGTACTCTGACACATGGGGACTGGCCAGCAGCCCTGGGATGCACCAGCGAGGAGAGGCGCAGGCAGGCAGATCCAGCTGCTCGGCAGGGACCAAGTTCGCGGCCAGCTGCTTCTGCAGCTCTGCTCAGAGCTCTGTCCAGCCCTGGGCTCCACTCGAGCCTGCCAGAGGTACTAACCAGTTCCTCTGGTTTTCAGCAAGTCACGCATCAGCCAGAACCAGCCCGTCCCATTTGCTGCCCTGGCCCCTCGCTCTCAGCAGCTCTGTCAGCACGGCTGCTCAGGGGAGATGGCTCCCTGCCCTCCCGCTCTCATTTCTTGAGGACAGTTCACTATTACAGCCATCCCCGTGAAGATTCAGCTGTGCTCCCCCCCTGCACAGATGTCCCATATACCACCTTTCAGAACCCCTCAGCTCCCCCTCCAATTCCTTCTAACTTTGGATCTTCATTCTCCAGTTCTGCAGAGCCTGCACACAAGCCCTGTGTCATTATTTATCTGGTGCCAGATCTTTCAGTGCGCTCACACGATAACTTATCTAGAGCGATAGACAGAGATGAGATCTAGACATTGGTATGCGGGTGCTATCACCCAGCTGCTTCATCCACAAATACAGCGGTACTTAAGTTACCGTGGCTCCCCTATTTTTCTCTTTTTTATTTCCTAGTGTTTTTACAAATTAGTGGCATCCCCTCTCTCCCAGTAATAATAGGAAGCCTCTAAAATTTTTGCAGTTGATCAGACTGAACCTCTAGAAGTTGCCCTGTTCTATGAAGTCAGAGAGAAACGATGTCCAGACGGGCATCCAGCCTCCCAAGTTTAGCCTTAAACGTTATGAAAATCAAAGGGATCCTTTTGTCATTCCAGCCTTGAACTGAATGAACCACAGTGGGATAACCTTCAGTTGGTACCTCAAGGTCTTGGGAAAAAGAAGGTTTATGTGAGGTTTTCTTGGTGGCATCCGAAGTAACTCTGAAATCCTAAAATAAAAGTAGAGGTGGATCCGACAGTTTCCATTATTCCCAACCTCCAGACAGAAATACGGTACTACACTGAAAAATTACTCAAGAGCAGGAATTGTTCTGCAACTATTAAACTCCAGTGACTCTGAAGAACATCTTTCGTGTTCCTCAGCACAAATGTTTTTCTAGCTTTCAGAATGCAGAAAGGATTCTGAAAATCGAGCTGGGTTTCTGTGCATCAGAGTCAGAACGTCCCATACCTACATCACAGCTTCACAAACACGATTACAGCCAGCGGCGCAACGCTGTGCTCCGTGGGACGTATCTGACCCACACGCTGCCTTTTCAACTCCCTGCTTTTCTACATCATGTACATTATGACTGAATAGGAGGAAAACATGTAAACAAGAACAGAAAAGGTTGTTGCGAGTTCATTAATTCTGATCACTTAATAAGCTGTAAATTGAAGTGCATGAATTCCATTCTCTCGAACACCAGGATAAATTTGAAGAATCTCTATTGACTTGATTTACACTGATACGCATTAGAATAGTTTCTGGCACACTCAGAATCAAAATAATTATTACAGGAACATTCAAGACCAGAAAGCAGCTAGTTCCCATTTAGAAAAATAAATGAGGGCCAGACGTACAAAAGTAGAGAATTCACCACATTAAAAAAAAAAAAAAATCTTAATTCTTTTTTACAGGCAGTGCAGAGGCACAGCCATGGGCCCCAGGCAATTTAGGGCTGCAGGACTGGCCTTAAGAAGCAGGGCGATACTTTGCACCCAACTAATGAGAACACAGTGCTGTGCACAAGACTGACCACTGTCATCCGGACCTGCTTCTTACAGAATGAAATGATGAAATGTACACATGGAGGCAGAACTATTTGAATTTCTCAAGCCAATATTCAGAGTGGTACCAACACATTTCAGAGCTTCTTTGCTTACAGGTCCCCTTGGAGGAATCCAGGAGGAGGTTTCCACGCGAAGACAAGCATTGCTTTGGAATTCTTTACTCTGTGGTTAGCATGCTGCCCATAAAATCTTACTGTAACTTTCTTGGAAGATAAAACACTTGTCCCCTTCCAGGAACCAAAAAGAATTCCTAACATCTTCAGGAACACTTTAAGTTTCTGAAACAATGACAGAAAAAAAACATTAGGTGGGAGAAGGAACCTGAGAAGGTTCCAAAAAATAAAACTCACTGGAGCTGCTCAGCTGCAATACCACGAAGTTATCTCTGCCTTCTGCTGCTGCTGCTTTGTCTGCAAGGAAGTCCCAAGAAAGCAGATCTAAAGCGATGTCCTTGAAACATGCAGCTACGACTGTCTGAAAACGATGCAGCGACGTGTCTAGAGAGCTCCTCCTGCCGGCTGCTTTCTTGGCGATCCGAGCTCCTGCCAATACACCCCACTTTCAGTTCATCTTTTCGGGAAGCTGGAAACGAAAGGAGGCAAAGCTAACGCCACACCTTTCTCATTTGTTGTAGCAACAAACCAGCACGATCGCACAGTGTCTCTCGTATCGCTGCCCCTTACTCTGTGACTTCTCAGGCAGATGGAGATGCTGCGTCCGACGATGCACCGGAGCAGGGCAGTGCAGCGGCTGCAGGGGAGCTCGGGGAGCTCAAGGAGCAAAGGGGATGGGGGCTGGCAGCGAGGCAGGGACAGGACCCCAGCGTAAAGGGGCACAGTGCCTCAGTGACCGAGCAAGGAGAGCCCAGCAGGCCTGGTGACAGTAACCACATTTAGCCAGGAGCCCACAACTGTCAGACAAGCCCACAGGGATGAGCCAGGTCTGAGGCCATGCCAGAAACTCAAGTCAGCAAGTCAGGATCAGGATTGTCAAGGTCCACAGCCAGGCACAGACACCCCTACAGCCTACCCCAGACGAGCACCGAGGACAGGAGCAGCTTTGTGCCGTGGCTCCCAAGGGAAGCAGGGAGGCCCCAGCAGGCTTCTGGCAGCTCTTTGGCACACAGCCCTTCTCCCAGCGCTCCGGTCCGAGGTTACACTCCACCGCATCAGGGCAGACCTGAGACAGGCAGCCAAACCTGTAGGACAGGGGAAGAGGTTGCAGAGTCAGCGGGTGCACCCAAGGCCCCGACAACACGCTACCCAGTGCCATCAGTGAAGAATACAAAAATTATTTGAAGTGCTGATAAAAGAACCTGGGTACAAACACGCCATGAGGGCTGGCAGTGTGAAGGACTGACAATCTGCTCTTTCAGGGTCTGGTCAGGAACAACCTTTGCAGGGCAAAGTATCTGTGCTTTTGTTTTGCCAGTCTGTTAGAAAGCACTTCTAACCCAGAGTAAATTTAAAACTGCCACTGGGATGTAATAACAAACCTCTCCAAGTTTTCCCACCTACAACTCAAAGGAGAAAAACACAAAGGTAAACTAATCCTGGCTTCCTATTAAGAAATCCATCCACACCAGACAATCCTCTGCTCCACCACATATTTCAACTGCTCCATTCTTTGGCCAAGCTATGTCCCAAAAGAAGAAAGCAGACAAGACATACTGGCATCCCTTTTTCTACCTCCTCAGCAGTGACACTTGCCATAACCCTGCCCTGGCTACATCTCACAGTCACAAACTTCCAACCCTGTCTGCGGGAGGAGGTAAAACATCCTGAGGCAACAAAGCTCAAGTGGCAGGTGAGAGCTATCTTCAAAAAAGGAGCTTGTCAGATCGACAGGGGGAAGACTAACCCTTTGGAAAAGGGTGGCCATGATTATCGTATTGAGTTACAACAGGAAAAATCAAAGGCAGACTCAGAGGGGAAGGGAGACAATGTGATGTGAGCATCCCAACAGTGTTCCCAGCTGGACTGACACTGATACACGTCTTAGATAAAACTAGTCTGCCCTGCAAAGGCCACATGGCTACAGCAGAGAGCAATGGTCTACTGGAAAAAGGACATCTTTTATCAATATTTATAAAAAAACAATGCCCATAATTTTGCTGGGATAGTCAGGGATATATTTGGTCTCCTTCGGTATAGAGTACTGAATGTATACAGGACTGTTACTAAGTGTGGTTCCTCTGCCAAGCAATTGTGTTCCCATACTTTATATCTCCAGTGTGAAAACTCTAATGAAACATTTTAAACCAAAGCCGTTTCCTTGGAGCTGCCTCTGACCTTCTTTTCCTCCTCTCTCAGCCAAATCTCCCTGCCAGGATGAATTCAGACCTAATGTCTGCTCCTCCCACCAGGCATTTGGATATGGGACAATATCCTCATCACTGGGAGCTGTGCCTGCTGGTGTCCATTGTCTTGTGTCCAGTTTGGGAGAGGGCTTTTAAGGAAAAGCTCAGAATGAAATTTCTGAAGAGTCCAATGATTTACAAGAATGGCCAACCATGTAGTTAGTTTCTGCATGCATCCATCAGCAACTTGTGAGTCCTTGGCAATTAATTCTCAAGGCTTGAGCATGGGAATGGTTCAAGGCTCAACTTTTGAAAGTGAAAAAAAAAAATCGAAATGAGGGACCAATCTCAAAACACTATAACCCTGTGCATCAGCTACGGCTGTGGCAGGATACTGGGAGAAGTGATGGGGAACTGCCTACCAACCTGCCATGCAGAGCCTGTTACATTCCCTGACAGAGTCCTGACAGGCACAGGAAGGGGACACACGCTGGCCAGAGAGGAGCTGCTGGCTGTGCTCTGTGCAATGCCTCTGTTCCAGCAGCTCAGCGATGGGCACCGCACAGCCACGCGGTCTGATCACAGCCACTGCTGAGCACAACCAGCAGCATCACGACACTGAGGTCCCTCCCGGTGCAGAGAAAGGAGATAATACAGGGTCCAAGAAAGCCGCTACTCGTAGCGGGGTGCATTGCCCTCATGGAACAGGAGCTGGTCTGTGGGAGAGGGGATATAGAGCCACCAGCCAGGTACAGCAAAGTGCTGCTGATGCAACACCCTGGACAACCCAGCAATGATGCAAGTTTGTGCCTTATTTACAATCAGCTGTACTCTATGGGGACATTATATGCCCATACCCCACAGTGTCATGTGTCTCCCTTGTGTGATATCATCTATACTGCCCGCCTACAGATTAGGTACATGAACAAATACAGATCTTGGTAGAAGTAAAACTGCTTTCTCTGTTACCATCTCCTGTAATCACACTGCAAACAGGTTGCAAAAACCTTTGCAGATATCCATCCAATTCCCACATTAAATCAGAGTGTTACTTGACAAATGGTCTCATTTAAAGACCAACTACCTGCTAGGAATTCACAACTAGGCTTGAGCCCTTTGTCTACAAACTCTTCACTTTCCTCCTTCTGCCCCGTCCCCCCTTCCAACAGTGTTCCGCAATTTGCCAGCCTCCTTTATGTCTCAGTTCTGTCTTCACAATGTGAGGCAGGCAGACCCATGTGCCCGCAAACAGAAAAGCTCCTCCGGCTCACAATAACTCAGCAGGCTTCTGTGATTTTCAGAGTCTGCATCGCTGTGTGCCCACGGCTGCTGTCACACTACTGCCTGGACACAGGCTCCACGGCTAACCTCAGCCTTACCCCAAACACGAGACTGTCCCCAAGCCCTCAGAAACATTCATCTTCTCCTGCAGCTCTTCTCACAAAGTGGTGCAAACCTGGCTGATGCTTCTAGGAAACAAAGAACACGCTTACTCCTCTGAAAAAGTATTATGGTTTAATGTCCGTTTTCTGCACCTACCGAGAGTGGCTGTGCCCCCATCACACATTTAAAACACATCAAAACACATTTGAAGGGTGGACAGTCCTCCTGAGGTTTCTAAAGGAAAACGGAGATAAAAGCCATAAAAAAAAACAATGCTTCACACATAGCAGAGCTTGAAAAAATAAAACCTAAACCTAAGTTAATTTTCCTCTTTAGTGCAAGTTCTGTCAGTCCCAGGACTGTTCTAGCTGCTTGTCATGGCTGTAACACCATGGCACTGAGAAAAAACCTCACACAGTGAGGAAAAACCCAAACACGGTTACTCCAGACTTCGCTGCCTTCCCCTTAAAGCCCCCACCCTGCCCTCCTCTGCCTAAGGCTGGGAAAAGAGAATAATAATGGGAAGCTGTTCCTAGAGCTCCTGCAAGGGAAACAGTTATTTCCATGTCCTGCCTTATTTTAAATACCCGTACACAGGAAAGTTGGCATGCACAGATCACACACGAACCTGCAATTGAGGCAGGTTTCTCAAGTCACAGATGTTATCGACTGGAATTGCTGCGGTCGGTTTCAACCTTCTCCTCGAGGTGTCTCCAGCTCCCGTTACAACTTCACAGCAAAAGAAGTTCCTGGGTGGTCTGCAAAGCAGCAAAAGGAGCAAATGGCAAGACAGAACTGACAGTGTTTATAGAACATGAAATTAATTCTAAACCAACAACTCAGAGAAAGTAACATTGCTGCATAAAAAGTAGACAAGAAGTTATTTCATTGCCGGTGCTACTAGCAGCAACATTTTGCACATATAAAGCACTCTGTACCCCAAATTCTCAAAGTGTTTTAGAAAACTGAATACAATACTATTCTTCAGCGTTTTACAGAAAAAGTGAGGCATAAAGCATTCACAGGGCTTTGTCACAGTAACTGACAACGTACCACCAGCAGAATAGAACCCAGGCTTTCCAATCCCTGTTACTCAGTTACGTGCGTTATTTCAAAGCAACCCTCGGACGTACTCAGTTTAGTGTAGCTTGGGTAAAAAGGAGCACTAAAGCAGAAAGAAACATGTGTTCTACATCTTAAAACAAGATTTTCCTTGTGGAATGGCAATAAGGATACCCTGCAGCCTTGGGTTTTCTATGCAGCCATAGAGCCTTCATCCCCTTGCTGGTAGCCAGGACAACCCCCAATCCATATTCTATACCCAGTGCGTGCTGCGGGAGGCAAAGATAACAAAGGCTGCGACAGAACTCCATCAGGGAAGTCCTTTTGGGCCCCATTTCCATCAGCTCATAAAAGGAACAGCCTGGACCCACATGCTGGGCTCTGCTAAGGCTGCTCCAGGCTGCAGATCTTCATTTGCAAAAGAAATGACCCGTTAGTTTCTCCCTGACCTCTGCAGGCACTCCAGACTGCTGACCTCATCTGCGATGGTCCCCACCACCACTGCCAGCATCCTCAAACAGGTGCTCCCGCACTAAAACCTCTGCCTTCCCGGGCAAGCTGAACTAACGCAGCATCAAGATCCTCTATCGGGGCTCCTGGGGAGATGTCTGTGCACAGGTTGGGAATGTTCAACGCCCCTAGCGTTTATTTCCTACCCAGAAAAGCCATGTGAAAAGGAGGTACAGAATAGAGGATGTAATGAGTCAACTGAAATTAAAAAATACACTTGCTTGTGTGTGCGCGTGCACCGGACAGCACAGATCCGCCCGCACACCGATCTCGCCCCTGTGCAGCTGCGCCTCGTATCGGCGTGGGGCTGTGCAAACAGGTCCTGCGGCTCCTGCAGAGAACCGCGAGCCCTGTGACTGGGGTGTTCCTGTCTCTGCTGCAGATCCCCAGACTCAGTTTTGTGTCAATCAATGAAAGGTGACAATGACACTTCAGCAGGAGAATCCACATGCTTACGCTGCATTCCAGGGTAAAGAGACATCTCTTCAGACGGTGCTCACCACCCACATTCACCGGGGCACTCGCAGCCTTGTTACCAAGGGCATCACAATCCGTATTGACTTCTGTTCCTAACAGCCCCACTCCAGAGAGCAGATTACTCCACTGCACAGCTCGGCACAGGGCAGCTCTTGTCAAAGGCCACATGCGGCGGCTGAGCTGGGAACTCAGTGCTGGTTTTGAGTCCAAGTTCAGAGCCCTGCTCACTTGACTAATCCCTAGACAACAACATTTTTCTACTCGGCAGAGAGCTGGGAGCTTTCAGGTATGTCTGGAAGAATACTGAGGTCCTCAGATGGAGCCACAGACGTACACAGCACAGACTAACATAATTTTTCGATAGAAGCAGCACAGAAATAAAGCAAACTGGCTCAGTTCTTCCATTGGTCTCCAAAGAACAGCTAATTATCCAAATGGACACAACCACCTCTAATCAGTAAGCTGGTTTGGAAGCTGAACTGTTCGTTCCAAGGGCCACATACAAACCAGTTCTCGTCGCCGGCAGAAGGGGCCTGTCAGAGCCCCAAGTCCGGTGCAAGAGAAACTTGGGCATCTCTAGCTGCTTGCCCTAGCACAGAACAACCCTATTAGTTTGAGAAAGTCTCCTGCCTGCTTTCTCTCCGAGTAATTAAGAGTGAAATCCTCCTCTCAGTGACCCCAACGCTCCCAGCCAAGGCTGATTTACACATGAAAGGAGCCCTCGCAGGGGCTTTCTCCCTTTCACATTCACAACCAGGCAGGACCTATAAATAAAACCTTTCTGAAAACAGGAGCTTTCAAAAAGGTCTGTGTATGTGCAAAGCGTATAGGAGAGAACAGGAATGGATGTGTGCACTTGAGAATGCCTGTGTGTTTGCAGGCATATGTGAAGAGTGAGCGAGAAGAATGCGCATCCATACACCAGTCCACATGCAAACAAGCTGCTTGGAAAAGCATCTACACGGACGGGCTGAGTGCGCACAGGTAGCAGGAGCACTTCCAGCAGCGAGAGGGCAGGTCTGGGCTGGCTTCCAGCCAGCAGGGCTCCAGAGGACCTTCACCCAAGTCAGCTGAGTCACTCTAGAGATACACATGGAAAAAAAAAGAGATTTAGACCAAATAGTGCCTATGAGAGCATGCTTGTGATGCACTTTTCCTCTACAAAGCAGTAAAGCACTTGCAGAACAAAGCACAGGTGTCTGACATTGCGCTGGATACGATGAGGAAGGTAACAGAGAATCAAGGTTTGTGGCATGTGTTCCTGTGGCTCTGACAGACAGTGAGAGTTTTAAAAGGCTGCATCTTCTCAGCAGCCCGGGACAGGGAGAACAGTGTTGCATTTTCCAGGGCTGCCATTGTCTGAAAGTAATTTGTACAGTTTGCTGGAACACAAACCCCCTCAAAGTCTGAAAAACAAACAGTGGGACTGATGCCACAAAAATAAAGGTCAGAGAAGCAAAAAGACTCTGACTGCCTTTACAGTAGCTTAGAAACATAAAAATGCCTAAATAGGAATCTATATTCTCCCTTCCCCACCATCCTGCTCACCCATGTGTCTATGCAGACGGGATATTTCCCCTTCCATGAGGCCTACGGACCCTGCACAGCTTCCAGGAAACTGGCATGACCCTGCCCTGATACCAAACAGGTGACACAGAGCTCGGAGCCACGCCAGGACAGGCTGCCATACAGCAGCTTCTGGTCTGTCAGTCCTTCCCCTCCTAAGAAAATGCTTTTTAAGACTCAGCTACAACGTGATAATTTGAGAACTGCAAATTATTTTACTCCACTACTCCTGGCCAGCCGAATCACCTGCTTACCGAAACCGTGTCATGCTCTGTGCAAATGCCAGCAGCGGGGCCACGCGTGTGCTGGCACCACCGGGGCTGCGCCGCTGCCGGGCGCAAGGCGGGAGGGGTGCTGCACCCTGCACCGTCCTGACCCCATCACCACTAATCGCAGCTTTTAGATCTCTCCTCTGCCCAATTCTTATGCAAACTTTTAGAAGAAGCAGGCAGAAAAAAGCACAAAGCAGCAGACACAAGGAGTGCAATGCTTCACAGAAGCGCACAAAGCGAAAAACGTTTCTTCTGCCAGTTCAAATAAGACTTCCCAGCCCCTTGCACTAGGCAGGGGTGTGTGAACAGCGATGCAGAGCTCCCCTCCTACTGAGCTCGCAGCTAAAGCCCTCCCCCAGTTCCCAGGGTCTTCAAATGAAGATTTGCATAGTGCTTCCAGATCATTCCCGGGAGAAGGGACAATGGCTCCCTCAACGCCCTCTTCCCCCTCCCTCCTTCACTCACAAAGCTGATACAGCCCTGGTGAAAAGGGGAACAAAGGATCTACAGATGGCAGAATATTGATTTCTGCAGTTCCAGGACTGCAGGGAGAGGATGAAGAACCCCCCAGAAACTCTGTGAAGTTGAGACACAGACACTACCTCTGCAGCACGGCTCCGCGTTTGTACCACAGTATCTGATGGAAGAAACATTGCTGGATGAGCAGCTCCTTGAAAACACACAGAGATGAGATTACAGTCTGAAACCCCAGTGAGCACGTTTGTTGCTCCCAAACCTCCTAAACGGAGAGGCGCTTCCCGTGAAAGCAGTTTGCCACCAGGCGGGCCAGCCCGGCATTGCTGCGACAGCCTTCGGCCCCAGCGGAGGTATCGAGGGCTTTTATACATCGCATCCCATCGGTGATTCATGCTGTTATCCGTGTCCGCTCCGCTGCCACCACTGCAGCTAGGAAAAATAAAAAGGTGAAAGATGAGTCTTTGGAAAGTGGCCTTTGATTCTGAATTACAGTGGAACCTCCCTGTCTCAAAACCCACTAACTTTCAGGGCATTACCTGCAGGCTAAAGCCTCCTGCCTTCCACAGCATTTCTGTGTTTAGTACATACAAACCCAGGATTTAGTTTGTGCTACTTTCTTTTGCAGTGCAGTCAGTCAACTCCACCTCTACTGAACACCAGCTCGCTGCAATCGTTTAGGTTTTGCTGACACACCTAATACAGAGATTACTTGCAGCTGTTGTGATGATAAAGCACAAGAAAGTTCAATTTTAAATCAGCATAACTCAGGCTGCAATGAAACTGCCACCATACTTTCCAGTTGTTCTCCACAAACCCCTTGGAGCTCCATGGGTGCAAGAAGTGCTCACAAGGACCTTCTTTTAACCTGGGGCAGCTGCGCTGAGAGGCACCTCTACAATGCATTGCTCTCTGTGAGCATTTTCTTCTCTGAAGAGCATTTTGAAGACTGCCAGAGGAGCGAAGGTGTCAGGGAGAACCCGAGGGAAGCACACCCCAGCTGCTCTCACCTCCTGCTGAACACTTGCACGTTGTCTTTCAAGTATACTGCAGCAGCACAGCTCACAAATTCTCTTTATTTTGGAGAGCACCACTTCATGCTTCTTTCCTCATCCTAGACAGAAATTCCCTTCTTGCTTTGATAATCCTTTTTTTTTTCTCCTTTGTAAACATCAGTGTTTGTTGCTTATTTACAGTTCTTTTTGCTACAAACAAGAGTAGTTTTGTTTATGTAGCTCCTGCTATAAAAACAACACCATCATTTGCTTTAGGATACAGAACTTGATCTTGGTTTCATCACCTACATATTATACAAAATAATTTTTGTATCATCTGTTCCCGAGAAATTGCATGCAAACTCTTTTTTGAAAGTCAGCTGTTACACATCTCTGTAGGTACACACAAGGCCACCAAGGAGTAAGTTCTCCTGTCAGTACGGAAGCAGGACTGTTCTTAAAATGATTTATTAGGTGAAAGAATAGGAAGGCAAGTAAGTACTAAGAAGTACTTGTGATTTAAAAAACAAAGAGAATAACAAACAAAGTACTTATTAACGGTTTAAACTGCAAAGATACAGTAAACAACTGAGCAATATTTTTATGTCAAGTTATGTTTCACAACAGCCTTCCAAGACCCCAGCCATCTTACCATTCCTATACGCTACATGAAAAACATGGACACGAGCCCTGCTCCAAGTGGAAAAGGGAAAAGAAACCACACTCCTCAGCAGCAAACACGGGTCCCTGCCATCCAACAACTGTGCTGTGACAGCAACCCGGCCATGCTACACGCTTGGGTCTTGCCAACAGTGATCAATTTCATGGGACCACGGTGACATGTGAGCCTGAAATACCCCCGGCCAGAGCCACAGCCTGTAATAACAGCACCCCAAACCAGGACAGAGCTCTTGCACTTCCCGTCAGCTCCTCTTGTCTTCCACAGATGCCTGCTTCATGTGACAAATCTGCTCCTTCCATGAACAAACCACCTCGTTAGAAGGAAAACAACTCGTTCAGGTCATTCCCCCACAGCCCAGCCCTTCCCACAGTCCCCGAGAGCTGCCACCCTGCATCCCCACTGCCTGTTCCACCCCCAGACTCCTCTCACCTCACCGGGGGTTTAATGTTTGAAAACGTGCTCTCCACTGCACAGCTTCTACCAAAGGTCAGGCGGCCAACCATCAGGCTCCAATAAAGAATTACAGTAAAGCAGGAGCTAGGTATTTGCAAATTAATGATGGTGGTTATTTTTTTTCCTGGAGAACTTGTGTTTGTTCAAGTGATGTTTCAGCAGCATCATCCCAGGAACCCACACCATTAAAACATCAGTGGTCAGAAAACTGCATTTCATTAACATCTTTTTATTGTCCCGATTGAAACAGTGTTTACATCCCAGTGACGTGTCTGCTCGCGTTAGAGCCACAGAGGGGAACAGCCCTCCTCTGCCGGGGCACAAAGCCATCTCCCGTCCAGCCGAGCAACGGCTTCACACCGGGAAACCCCCTCAGGGCCCCGGGGCTGCCTCCAGGGCCCCCACACCGAGCTCCCAGCACACCCCCAGGGCAGACACCCCTCCTCACAGCCCAGCGCCTTTGCCCCCTCTGGAGAGCCGCGCGGCCCTCACCCCCCGGGAGCCAGCACAAGCCACCGCCCCTCCAGGGCACCGGGCTCCTTCACCCCCTCGGGGCCGCCCCGGCTCCACACCACCCCACCCGAGGAGCCCCCGGTGCCCTCACGCCTGCGCCGTCCCCTCAGCCCCTGGGCTGCTCCCGAGCCGCCCCCCCAGCCCAAAGCACCCCCACCCTCAGCACCAACATGGCGCCGGTCCCGCCCCTATAACCACGCACCGCCGCGCCCACGTCACTCACCGTGCCGCCCCCTCCGTGACGGCGCATGCGCAGCCAGGCGGCCCCAGCAGCGCCGCTCAAGGTCAAGCCAGCGGTGGCGGCGCACTGCGCATGCTCAGGCGCGGCGGAGGTCCCCTGCCGGCCGCCCTGGTTTCCGGTTCCGGTGGGCGCCCGCGGACGGGGAGGGATGGCGGCGCTCGGAAGGGTCTCCCGGCTGCTGCTCGGCGCCGCTGCCCCGCGCTCCCTGCAGGGCCGGAGCATGTCGGCCGTGGCCCACGAGGGCGGCGGAGGTAATGAGGCTGTTCGGGGCCGGGGCGGAGCCGGGGCCTGCGCACCGCTGCCCTTGGCGGCCGCTGCCCTTGGCGGCGAGCGGGGCTGCGGGCCCGGGGCGGTGGCAGGGTCCCCCGGGAGCGCGAGGGTGAGGGGGCGGCGGCGCATTCCTCGTGATGCCCTGACTGCCGGTGGAGGCGGCGCTAACGGTTCGCTCCCGCCAGCCCGCCTCTGGAGGCTCCTGAGCTTCACCGTGGCTCTGCCCGGGGTGGCCGTGTGCATGCTGAACTGCTACCTGAAGGGACAGCAGGAGCACGAGAGACCCGAGTTTGTCCCGTACGCTCACCTCCGCATCAGGACCAAGGTACATTCGCCTGCTCTCTTCTGTGGTTGCAGTTTTGTCTGAGGTTGCTGCAGCATCCCTTCCTTTCTGGTCTGTTCTGTGAGCTGCTGCGTTCACAGTTCTGATTTTAACTCATTGCTTTGGTTTTGAGGCAGCAAAAGGGTTTCCCACAGCTCGGATGAAGTACCTGTGGTGTTCACAGGCCTTCCCACCTCTCGCTAACCCTGCTAACGGCTTGCTGAAAAGCCTTTCAGTCCTAGGGCGGCTTAAACTCACACATACCTCTAAAAGCTAACAAAGGAGATCCCAAATTCTCCAAACTGGGGTCCTTGTAGTGTAGCACAGTTGACGTTTAAGTAAGAGCAAAGATGTTGACTAGAGACAGCGGCCCCCAGCTTCGGGAGGCTGCTTTCCAACCCTTGCTGCCTGCAGCCTGGGGCAGATGCCCGCTTGCTACAGTCATCAGCCCGTCAGGCTGCCTGATGTTCGAGTCCCCGTCGCTGTTGATTTCTTGTGCTGCCACTGGTTTATTTTCTTTCTTCTTCCAACAGCGTTTCCCCTGGGGTGATGGGAACAAAACTCTATTCCACAACCCCCATGTTAATGCTCTCCCAACCGGTTATGAAGACGAAAACTAAGATCCTGACCACAGCCAGAACTTTGGCTCTTCCCATCTTGGACCAGAATGTTGTGTGAGAACCATTGTTAAGGGAACCATCATTTAAGAAACTCAGCATTCCTTGTACAGCAAAGCTGAATGGCCGTGTGGCCTCAGTCTGTACTTGTGTAGGGGTCCTTTAAATAAACAACTCTGAACTTGAATTTTGGATCTGATTTTTTTGTTAGTTTGAATCCTCAGAAGTTCTTTATTTCAGTGTTTTCTTAAAACATTGAGGCTTCCCACAGGATACAGTGCAGGAGCAAAGGGGTTTGACTGCCTGAATGTTAATATCTTCTCCTGTGCCTGGTAACGCTGACAACAGGAGCGCATCCAGCATAGGACATTACTCAATCTCATATTCTTCATGTCTGGTTTAGCTGATCGCTCAGTTCACCACCATATTAACAAGTATTAGGCTAATACCACAGATTAAAATTCAGTATATACTGAAGCACATTCTCTGTAATCAGCTATTGCAACATTTATTAACACTCATGAAGGCAGTTTTCTCTTAGCCCCTCTTGGAGAGGGAGTGGCAGCAAAGATGTTTAATTAAGCTCTGTGTGCCTTCACAGCATTAATCTGCAGCTCTCGGATATTCTAGTGTATCAGCACACAGGTTGCTCACAACTGTTTTTCATAAAAGTGCACTCTGGTTGTAAACAGTCTCTCATACAGGTGTTAAAAACGAGAAGACAATTTTTCTCTACTGCACGTGTCTGTATCATGTATCCTGTATCACTCGGAAGCTTTTTAACCTTGAAGAGCTTCATTATCTTCCATAGCTAACAGCAAACTCTAAAGCCCTGAGCCTATTCTAGTGCAATATTAATTTTGAAGCTTTTCCTCTCTGCAAGTCAACGACCTTCCCATTCCTTTGCAACTTCTGGGTTTTGTTGCATGCTGTGGAAGAGAGCTATGTCTTCCCTGTCACTGGTTTTCCCAAAAGGAAGAACGCGGCAGCTCACCTTGCTGCTGACAGGAGCAATGGGTGGCAAGTCAGGATCTCAAAGGGAGCACTCTAGGACACCCCTCCCCACATTTCAATGCAATGTATTTCATCCATTTAGTAGTAAAATTACTGCTAAGACAAGCTTTTCTGTGTCAGAAGCACAGAACAAGGCACTAATGGGCACAGTTGTTTCCAAGCTGACGAACTAGCGCTACATGTGTTCCTACACCGGGAACGACAGCCCCCGCCTGCTGCACTTCCTGACCTGCACCACTCTCACAGGCCCACTGGACGGGATGGATCCTGATCCCTTCCTTCTCTTCCAAACACCCTTTTCCTAGTTGCTGCAAGTGTTTCTGCAGTTTACAAGCCAGCACAAATAACATTCATTCACTTTAGTAGGCATCAAGTACACACAGTTCATGAGCAGCTTGGTGAGCAGGCGAGATCCTCACTCACGCAGCAGCCAGGGCTTTAACGTGATCAGCCTTCAAGCTTCAGCCCAATGTTTCCCTCGTTCAGCACATGCTTTAGCTGCCTCAGGCCAAAGCCATTGATGACAGCAGGGATCGTGACCAGCCTGGCACCTCGTGGTGGTGTGGAAAAGGATGGCCAGGGCTGCGCTGCAGTTTTACTGCAGGAATACATAATGCTAAAGGAGAGAGAATTCAAGTTCAGGGTTGTTTCAGTACCTTAGAAAAGGCCAAAGAAGTAGCGTCTGCAGTAAAAGTGTCCACTTCAGCTTCTTTTGCAGGCCACCTCTGTCCCTCCTAGAGGTCACAATCATTTTACTGGACAGTTATCTCCCTGAACAAAATATAACCTGGGTATATTTATTTTAGTTAAGTTATTGCAGGTCCAATAGAGTGTTTTTATACCATCTCTGTTGCTGATACAAAACAGTGCTTTAGCCCCACAGCATTCAGAATCATATAAAACAAATTTCTTCCATCAAAATTCAGCAGCATAGAGGTGAGACAAAGTAAATCAGCCTCCTTCATACTATTTTTAAATACTTTCAAGTATTATATAAATAAGCAAGAGAAATTGGTCACAAAGCAACTATCTCAGCCCACTCTAAGAAGCATTCTCCCATTATAAAGTACATTCAATAGGAAGTTAGTTCAACCGTCTTTTCACGCTGTTAGATGCTGAACCGCCACCAAAATACATTGTAAAGGAGGCCGTAGTTACCACAAGATCCAGTCCTTTTTTGGTGTTTTTGGGTAGCTGTTTGTTTTTACAAGCACAGAGGATTCCTTCCTTCCCAGAAAGCAGCTTAACAAAGGTCTCATCCAGGTGGCATCTAGCCTCATGCCTGGTGACGCTGCTCAGTCCAAAGGCTCACAGGAGTGACTCCACCCATCCGGCGGAGGTCAAGAGGAGTTTTCAGTTTTGCCTTTGCTTGGCCCCATGAACTCCAGGCCTTCAATGGGTATCTCCTTCTCCTTGATTGCTTTCTGAAAAGAAAAACATAACCAAAATATTAAACTTGACATGTCTTTATAGCGCTAAGTGATGTAATTTTTGGTACAAAACATGACCTAGAAAAAGTAGTCTTAAGACTTATTTGGATAAAGTTTCAATATCAGCGATGCTCAAGCGCGTCCTGAGAACTCACACTGAGCCACCTAAACACACCCCCGCCCCCAAACCAGGTGAGAAAAACCCAGCAAGAGACACCGCCACGGCGGCAGAACCCGGAGCGCCGGGAAAGCCCTGCGCAGCGCAGGGGGTGCGCAGCCACGGCCGGGCTCCTGCCGGGAGGGCGGTAACAAGGCCGAGCCCGGCGGAAGCAGCCCCGGGCGGGCCGAGAGGCGGGCAGCACGCACCTGCACGCAGAGCTGGTAGCGCTTGAAGAGCTGCCCGCAGGGGTCCCCGCTGCTCTCGCCCTTGAGGAACTTCTCAGCGAACCAGCGGTTGAAGCATTGGTCGTACTCGCGCTTCAGCTCGGTGCAGGCCTCGCCCACGCTGTTCATGGCGGCGGCCCAGCGCCCGCCCGCGCCCTGTCACCGCGCCGGGCCGCCCGCGCCGCCGCTCTGACGCGCTTCCGGCGCAGGCAGGTGACGTAGCCGGGCGCCGCCGCTAGCGCAGGATGCGGGCGCTGCGCCTCGGCCGGCGGCTCGGGGCCCGGGGGCTGCTCCCGCCGCCGGTGCCTCCTGCCCGCGCCCTGCGGACGGGCCCCGCCGCGCTCCCCGCGCAGCTCCCCCCCCGCCCCGCCTGGCAGCACCGCGAGCGGCCGCCGCTCCCGCAGGTACGGCAGCGCCCGGGGGAGAACGGGGGGACGACGCAGCCCCTCCTCCGGCCGGCCCCCGCCGCGGTACCGGAACGAGCGCCTCCGCCCTTCGCCAGAGGGGATTAGGAGGAGGAGAAAATACCGCTTCGGTTAATTTTCCGGGAAAGCACCAGAAGTGACCATGTCCCAGCAGCTGTACACTTGGGGTTCGCCACGTAAAAGGTTTTTGGTCAGAGGCAGAAGAGCAGCAGTGCGTGGAGCTGGCTCAGCTCTCCTGTGTCTGTGTCTGTGTCCGTACAGCAAACGGTGACGGTGGCGGTGCTGGATCACTTGGAACGCCTGGCCCTGGTAGATTTCCGCGATGCGGAGGGTGTGCAGCGGCTGCAGGAAGCAATCCGGTTTGCTGATCAGCTTCACGAAGTGAACACCGAGGGCGTAGAGCCCATGGATTCGGTGCTGGAGGACAGGTAACGAACCACAGGCAGCAGCCTCCTCTGAAATCAATCCATTTGCTTCTGTAACGTTTTCCCCCGGAGTCACCCCAGCTGTGCATTTGGTCCCTCAGCTTGCAGAAGAGCCTTATGGTGGCTTTGTGTGGAAGGTTTTGTGCCAAAGGGTGTCACTGGCACCCGTGATCTTTATGCGTCAGCACAGCAAAGACCAACTCCAGTTCTTTGTGTATCGTACTTGTCAGGAATGATCTGCACATGCTGCTCACCAGATTTGTCAGTGGCATTCGTAGCTGCTTCAAAATGTTCAAATACTTGTGTGAGCACTTACTGAAGCCCAAAACCATGTTTAGAGAGAAGCCACGCTTCATGTTCACAGAACAGCTTAAAAACAGACCAGTAATCTTTGTTCTTCAGGTGTCTGTATCTCAGAGAAGATGATGTTACAGAAGGCAACTGCACAAAAGAGCTGCTGAAAAATGCCAAAGAGAAAGTAGAGGAATATTTCGTAGCCCCACCAGGTATTGTCTCGCTTAGAAAAACCTCTTAATTTGCTTGAATTAACCTGGCAAATATTATTTTCAGAAATACTAACTAGTCATAAGGAAGTACTCCAAGAAATAACTGTAGCCATCCGTATAAAATAGCCTGCAGTCTGTTAGCCTAAAAGCAGTACAGAAGCTAACCTTACTCTAAAGTTACAGCACATGTTGAGCGATTATTTACAGGAAGTCGACAGGACTTTCCTTATGTGCTCAGGAAATTTAAGCTGCCTGTACGTTCTTAGAATACACTGGAGAAGCACTTCTGTGCTACCTGACAGCTGGTCTCACACAACTTTCTTTTTGTTTTCTATCAGGTAACATCCCTTTGCCAAAGCTAGAAGAACGAGAGACTTTTCTGCAGGGCTCTTAGTGAAAGTCCAGAACCCAGATGCCATTCTGGTATTCTATTTGGGAAAATTCAGGTTTGTGCAGTCGCAGCTGAATACCCTGGTGTGCATTTCATCAAATGGAGAGCACTTGCAAGACAATTTACAGAAGGAAGGTGTAAAAAGTTCAGTAGTGCTACTGAAATATTTGATATTTATGAAGCTGGAAGGCAGCATGACAGATGACCTTGATGCTTTTATTTAGCAAAGTGAATTTGATGTTATTCTTTAAGATACTGAATGTCGTAAAGGCTTTAAAAGAGAAAATTAAAAGGTAATGATTTAAAAACACAGAACACTGTTATTTTCCTGGCAAACTTGTTGAGGAAAAATAGAGAGGCTGGAAAGCTGTATTTGGCTATTTCTCACCTTCAGCTCAACTCAGGCTGTGACCCAGTCAGAAGTCTGGTCTGGAGGAGGAGTCTGTAACATTGCTGAGTATTTGTCGTGTGCAGGCAGAACTCAGATTTTAATCAAAAAGGCACTTTGAGAAGATGATTCACTCAAATATTTTGCTTCTGTTGAATATTTCCATTTTATCTCTGTGCTCCATGTCTGTATGGGTTACCTATTTCCCACTTTGTATTTTTATTCTCACAAATTAAATACTAGGAATTGTACCTAACTTGAGAAGGAACTTTTCCTACATAGAAACAGCTGCTCCAAAATGAAGAATCCTTGCTATAAGTGTTTCTGTACACCAGACGTGGATCTCTAGTGATACTAGTGATATTTCCTGGATTGAACCATTTTTCTGTTTTAAACAAAGGACTGCAGTTGTTTGTGTTATTTAAAATATCCTGTGTGGCTAAGCTTCTTGTAAATAAAGAATGTAATTACTTGTGAACTTGGCATTTTTGTTCTGTTGGGACAGTGAACTAAATACACACTATAATTTATTTTTTTTGTTGGAACAGGTTTTAGAAATGCAAGTACCCCGGTACCCTTTAGTGTTGCAGACAGACATTGCTAGCAGCAAGCTAGTAACAGCTTATTAGAAGCAGCAGCAGCTTTTCTTCCTGGATGGTGCCCCATCCGCATATGGATTTAAGAATCCAGAATTATTTATTCCAGTTTTAATTATCCTTTCCCAGTGCATAGAGTTACATCTTTAGCCACACTGGAACTTTCCTCAGAAGGGCTAGAAAAGACCCCTGAAGTTATTGTAATAGGATAGTACCAAACACCAGTTTGAGTCTGCTCTTACGGCTCTCGGGAGCCTGGCAGGAGAAGGAAAGTAGGCTTCTCCTTGACTCTGCAGGCACGTGCTTGCCCTGAGGGCAGAAACTCACCTCATGAGATCATAGCTGGATGTCATCCAATCTACACAGTGCACATTCTGTATCTTCTTGCACAGAAAAGGCATTACTCCCATTCCATCTTTCTGCACGTCTGCATAATAACTACCACTAGCTCGGTGCACGTGTCCCTGCAGGTCCTGCCAGCTGTCTGAGAGAGGAGGGGCTGAGCATGGCCACAACATGAACGGCATCTTCCACATCCCTGCAAACAACAGGTAACACCAATCAGAATTAATGATACACATGTTAACATCTCAAAAGTACACCAAGCATATAATTCGAAAAACACTGAAAAAAAATTGAATAGTACCAGTACTAGGTTCAGGCATTTGTAGCTTGCTCTTAACACCGTGTGTACAAACTGCTTTGACAAGCTCCCTTTCGGGCCGTTCATTATGTGCCACCTCTTTAATGGGAAGCCTAGGCTGAGTGAAAGGACTACAGCTGTCTTTGTGGGTGTAAGCAATCACAGCTACTGTGGAGGATCCACTTTCACTCACTACCCTCAAAGGCTGCATGTTTGATAAGCTTTGAACTGTTCTTTTCTTCTGAAACAGATTTTTTTTTTTTATATTTCTCTAGCAGGAAGTGAGAGCAAACACTTGTCTCACTCTTATTTGTGCAATGACTACAGTATTTGTTTAAGCTTCCATAATATATACACATACATACACGTATACGTATGTCCAAAACATGTAATTATTACAATACTTGAATTATTTCAAGGGTGTTTCATTAAAGTCTCCATTTAATCCCGCTAATCCAATTCTCTGCAAAGCTGTAGCACTGTATTAGTGCTTTAGTCTCAGGCTTTTCAAGATTCAGACCCTGTAAATACTGAAGTTCTACATATATGCAAGCTCAGCCTAAGAGTAATTTATGATGCATATATAAATTACAACACAGAAAGGCCTTGAGTCACACCATACAACAAGCATGTTAGCAGAGAATTCCCAGTTTGAGCAATCCCTGCTTGTTCTATCCATTTTGGCCACCTCCTTTTACCATCAGAGAGAACGGGGACTATATTATTGCCACAGAAAAAGGAACAGGAATGTGAGAGTGAACTGCATGGCTGCAGGAGCATCCAAACCAATATTATCATCAAAGTTACTATTTAAAACAACAACCAAACCAACAATTTGGACAGAGATAGCCCCCTTACCCAGTGCAGCACAGGCCAAACAACGCTGCCAGTTCACTGCTGCTCACCTACCCCCAGTGAGAGAACAGGCTGCCTGGTCATTGTTCCCCGCAGCCCAGACTGCATTTAAAGTGGAAAACACACATTTCCTTAATTAAGGGGTTTGTTACAAGCTCACCACTAATAAGGGGATTACAGCCCTGACTCAGACACCTACAACCACCAAAACAGAAACCCTCCCGAAGGCCACAGGAGCTGCCTGTGGGGCAGAATATGTTGGTGCCTCAGTCTGCCCTCGGCGTGTCTAACGTGGTGGGTGTTGTGCCCCCAGGGATAGTGCGGAGCCCCACGGGGCCCCGGCTGCACCCTGAGGTGGGGACAAGGTGTCCTTCGTGGTGCCGGTTCTCCTGCTTTCACTGCAGAGCCCCAGCGGGCAAGTGAGTCTGGATCTGGGTCAGATCTTTATGTGGCTTTGCCACGATGCAATCTGTAACCCCTGGCAGGTGAACAAATAAGAAGACATGTAATAAAATCACTACCTGTAAAAGCCTTGTAACTGCAGAGTGGCAAACATAATGTGTATTTATGAAGTAACTCATATTTTGACAGTGGTTAACAGATATAGCAAAAAGAAAAAAAAACCTGTTTGGTCAAAAAAAACCCCACAACAAAAGGAAGGCAGATCCTGAGGTGATATAAAAGTATCTGGTTTCCCCAGAGACCATGGAGATAACTTGACTTACACCTGATAAGGTTTTTCCACTATGTGTTATCATATAAAATTGGATTATAAGCCTTATCATACAGAATCCAGGTTTACAAAGGAAATTTCAAGACAGAAAAAAGAAAATCAAAGGTGTTTTATTGCTAATAATTATTATTTTATGTTTTGATAGTAACTAGGAGCGCCAGGAAAAATCTCAGTTAGATACAGTGATACGGTATTCAGCACAGAGAGAAAAAAAAAAGAAGCCTCAACTGAAAAGTGCTTACAATCTAACTTCCATCTGCAAGAGAAATCTCATGATACACCCTATTCATTACCCAATTTTCTTTGGCACCTCCTCTACTCCAGCTATTATCTCCTATGTATATTTGCTCTGCCCTCCCCTGCAGCTCTGTCCTAAGAGAAACTATACCTTTATATTCTAGATTAACAAGTAGGGCTCTAACATTTCTCTTTAAAGCTGTGTATCTCAGGGTTTAATGTTTCTTGTTAACAACGTGTATCTCACCCACACTGACATTTCCTGCAGTCGTCACCACATCTGTTCCTTCAGCTAACCATTTCTCAATAAATGCACTGAAATTTGCCTGCAGCTGCCAAACACAACCACCTCCTCAGAGACTGTGTTTCTGAAGTTCATTGTAAGCACTGGGAAGATTGTTAAATGGTTCAGTTCTGTCAGCACAAAACTGCCTAGTACTCAACCATTGCTAGTGCTGCAGATACTACACACCTTCTGAAAATTAACTGCTTACTGTGGTGCCAAGACTTTTCAACGCTTCTTCAGGTTCCTAGCACACAGTCTCTTATGCCCTTTCATCTGCTGCATTAAACCAGGTTAAGTTCCATAAATTTCATAACTTTCAGAGTTGTCCCTACCACACACTCCTGATGGCAAGACAGAAGGCAAAGCTGTGAACTGCATCTCTTCTATCTTCAATGCTAAAATGTGAGTGCTAAAGTCCAAACTTATTTCTGAGAAACTTTAGAGTGACAACAGTACTACACTATCCAGTTTAAATATTTTAGGGACAGTATATTCTTCTGAGGTTGCCTCAGAGCTTGGAAAAGCAAAAGTTTGCTTGCAGTTGTGCTACTTTTGCTATAAATGACACTGAGAAGGTAGCTGTACTGTACTAAGATGAAAAATTCACATTTTGAGTGAGGTGGATGACTGCTCTTGAGTTTTTAATTTCTACAAGGAAATGGCAGTCCCACCAATCAGTATTTGAAAAACCTTTCTTTTAAGTGAAGCCACCTTGTGCTGTTTGCTGTACACAAGGTTCAGAGTCCTGTTATTAACAGATTACCTGCTGTGGAAGACTCAACAGCAATTTTCTAGCTGCTGACAAGTGTATAGGCAGAAAGTGCCCCAGGGAGGGTGAAACTAACGAAAGAGAGCACTGGGGATCTCCCAAAACATCTTGCTTCATTTAAAGCGAAAAAAAAAAAAAGGCAAGTGTTGCAGAAATTGTGAGGTCTGCAAAAGATGCCTTAAATGAGATGTAAGAAATCTGACGGATTCAGTTCACTTGAACGAACAAAGTTTAGAGCTGACTTGATCACGCGTGGTAAACATGGGTAAAAGCTTTCGCCTAGTCTGAATGACGAAAACAAACTGAAACCAGACACGGGAACAGGAAAGATGATCAAGTGCCGTTGGACCGCCTTCCTCCGACACGGGTGGGCTCTCCTCTCAGTAGGGGGTATCTTACCAAAAGAGCTATTCCAGTTCAGTGAGGAACGAGGGCCTGTTGCAGAGATTACTCTGTTAAATTCTGAGTCTGTGATCTGGGCTGGGGTAAGCAACAAAACAGCCACTGGGGCCTAGGCACCAGCGATGGAAAGGAACTGCTGGACACCTCAAAGCGCCCTGGAGATGAGCGTACCTGGAGAACACCGGTTCGGCCCAGAACCACTGCACAAGGCCAGGAGCACGGCAGCCAAGACTGAAGGCTCTCCATACATGGCCGAAACCGACACCACCATCCCCACTGGCACGCGCCCTGCCGGTGCTCTCCGGCTCCCCACCGGGGCCACGCCCCCGCCGCAGCTCGGTCGCTATGGGAAAGGACGCAGGCGCGAGGCATGCCGGGCTGAAAGAAAACGCAGCAGTAACACGCTACCAGCGCGCCGGTTCCCGGCCAATGAGCGCTCGCGGGGCTGTGGCGGTGGCCAATGGCTGGCAGCAGGTGCGGAGGGGGCGGGGTTGGGTAAGTTCGGAGACGGCCGCCGTGCTCCTTCGCTCTCATCCCATCCCTCAGCGCCCGCCAGACGGTGAGAGGAGCCGTGTGCGGGCAGGGGCTCGGGGTGGGCGGATCAAAGGAAGACCGGGACGGACCGGGGCACCAGGAACACTGAGGGACAGCAGCCGGTGCTGCCGAGAGCGGCGCGCGTCCCGGTGGCTCCTCCGTGCCCGGGCCCTTCCCCAGCGGCCGCCTCCGCCGTTCCCGCATCCCCGGGAGCTGCCGGCGGAGCCTTCCCTGGAGCCGCGCGGGGCTTCGTTCCCTCCCCTGGGCAGGGCAGGGCCGGCGGGGCCGGGTGCTGGAGCGGCTGCGCCCTCTCCCGGGGCTCCCGCCCACAGCGCGGCTCTGGAAGCTGTCTGTGAGCGGTGCTGCCGGTGTGGCTGCTCCTGCAACCCTGAATTCTCCTCTTCCTTGCTCAATACAGAGCACCATGAGTGACCGAAAGGCAGTGATCAAGAATGCGGACATGTCAGAAGACATGCAGCAGGACGCTGTGGAGTGTGCTACTCAGGCCTTAGAGAAGTACAACATTGAGAAGGACATTGCTGCTCACATCAAGAAGGTAAATGTTTGCTCGTACTGTCCTCATGAAATCTCTATGTGCATGGAAAATCAAGGTGGGAGAATGCTGTTGGGCAAGTAGCTCTAGAGAAACAAGTTCTAGAGACACTAGATGATCAGGTTCGACTTTCTCTGGAGGCTGGTGTCCTGATGTTCCTTTCCCCACCCTTTACGTGGTCTTTTCCAGGTCCTTGTGTTTTTCTGTTGCAGTACCTTCTGCTTGAGCCTTTTCTGCCCCTGTGCCATTGTCCAGGTGAACAGAGAGTAGTGGCAGCTGACTGTCCCTGTGACTGATGAGCTGGTACCAGACACAGGGGCTCTATGGAGACTCTTTGAGAAGTGGTGGGATGCTGACCTTGTCGTAAGAAGTAGTTTTGTTGTGTGTTTTTTCCACCACCACATGTAAGACAAACTGTTCATGCTCACGCAGAACAGATGGTTCATAGCTTCCAATTTGTCAAATTTCTTTCTCTGACTCCTACTGAGTCAGCCTCACTGAGCTGCAAGTAGTTGAAGGGTTGGGCTGAGCAGAAAAACTCGTGGATGCTCTATCTAAAAGTCTCTTCATCTGACAGCTGTTCGATACTGCAGCATGTAACCACTGACTGCATGGTTTTACTCACTGTAGACTTGCACACACAAGTTTATTTGAAAGTCATAGCAGTCTCCTGACTAGTGTGTAGGAAGAACATGGTCTTGTGATGTGGTATCAAAGAAGTGGCAGAGAATTTTCCATCTAGAGCCCTTTCAGCATCCTTATTAAAAACAGCTAATGAAGTCGAAGCAACAGCTTTTCTTGTATAGATTCAGAACAAGCAGTGAGGTTTGTAAAAGTTATGGTTTGAGATCACAGTATGACCTTTTGAGAAAAGTTACTTCCCCAAACATATGTTTAAGCTTACTCCTGTTCAGATAGGAAGCACTTTTCTTTTTTGGTCTGACTAAGCAGCAGATGAGTTATAAAATGACAGATGATCCTTGCACTTAAGAGCATATGCTGCTCCTTAATTGCCGCCTTCCACAAGTGATACTTGCTAACAAGTGACATATCATTGCAAAAAACCCTGTTAAAAAATATTAGTACAATTCTCACAGAAATGCTGAATTCCTAGTTCTCTCTTTTGCAGGAGTTTGACAAGAAATACAATCCCACTTGGCACTGCATCGTGGGAAGGAACTTTGGCAGCTACGTGACTCATGAGACCAAGCACTTTATCTACTTCTACCTTGGCCAAGTCGCTATTCTTCTTTTCAAGTCTGGGTAGAACCACGGACTGTTACTGAAACTTGCATCTGGTTACAGGACTGTACACTAACTCCAAACAGCCTCCCACCTTCAGCCTTCCTGAGGAAACACACCTTGATCTTCAGGTCTTTGGTTGTATTGTTAATGGTCAGGGATTTTGCTGTAGCAGCTGGTATTTTCAGTGTGGTTATAAACAAGGCAAAAATGTCTTCCTTGTATTTATTTTCTTTCAAAAGACTGCTTGTTTGCTAATAAAACTGTCAAACAAGTTTATCCTTTAAGAGTTTTCTCTACCCTTCTGCCCTCTTAGTGCTTGCATTACTCTCTTTACTCCTTCATTCCCAGTGGAGGAACATCCCCGCCTCCCTAATGCACAACACCTGCAGCCTGAGCTATAATATGCCCTCAGTCGGTGACTGAGAACAGGAACTATTTTCCCTGAGAGAGGAGAGACTGCTCTTCAATCCTTGATAAGCATATTTTCAGTATGCACAATTTCCTGGGCAAATACTGGAGTTTAGATACATGGTATTGCTTGTCTAGCTTCAAGTGAACTGGTGAGCTAAAAGTAATAGTCCTTTCATCTCCCACTTTTCAGGAGACAAATTTTCATACTAGAATGTAAAATTTTACCTTCTCTAGATGATTTTTTTTTTTTACTTTATTCCTGTATCTTGCTACAGAAGCATCTGTTCAACAGTTGAGTTTAAGGAGCAGAAGGAAGTGCACAGTATTTTTATGTTGAGGTTATGCATCTAGCACTGACAAAGAAAAATATTCCATATAGAGGTGAAAACATGTCATCTCATCCCAGAACAGTAATGTGGTCATTCTCCTCAAGAAAAAATACCTTTCTTAGAAAGGATACTTTCTTAGAAAGGTTAAAATACCGACTTAAGTGAAAAAAGTTAATGCAAAGCTGTTTTATTTCACAAGACTTCTATTTGCCTTTGAAAGAAGAATAATGGGAAAAATCCCTTAGAGTCCAAACGATAAACATAATGACAGCTTAATAAAAAATAATAAATCCAAGTTACTTCTCATTGGTACAGTATCCTCCTTGAAGCTTAGTAAAAAAAAAAAAAGGAGGTATCTTATTCAAAGACTCATCAGTCTATTTCTGTATCCACATCATTGGTAACTGAAGTTGCTCCATGTGTCAGCATTGCTCAGTTTTGGCCATGTCCTTTACATTGCACTTGAAGGGAAATGCAAGTGTAAGAAACACCACAGCAGCCACTTCATCTGCAGGTTTCTTGGGGGGAAAAAAGGCAACTGATGTTCTTCTGGGTCTGACTGCTGAGCAACTATCTGTCGCACAAGTTCTTAAAACTCCTCTTCAATCTTGATAGCGTTAAAATTGCACAGCCTTCATATTCCTCAGGAAAATTACATTTCCTGTGTTTTGCTACCTAGTAGACTCACAGTTTGAAACCTGAATGAATGGCAACAATGCCCGAGCTTAAATTCTGATAATCCACTTTAAAAAACCCTGCATCTTCTATCATTGCCTTAAACTCCTCCTGAAAAATAATAGTTCCATAATTATAACAACCTGAATGCCTATTAGCTGCCTGTGAGATTATGCTGGGACTGTGTTTTGTGTGTTAGTGAAAAATAGTCTCTTACCTGAGGGGGGAAACGTCGGATACTCTCCACGAGATACCGGTAAGACTTCCAGTCACCAGCAATAACCTCACCCAGAACAGGGATAACCTGGAAACTGTATAGATCGTAGAGCCTGCACAGACAGACAGCACATACGGATTAATACAAAAAAGTTTAAAAACACCCCACACAAGTTGATGTCTGTAACACCACACAATGGAATCTGTGCCTGATTCTAAAGGTTCACAATGAGGGGGCCTCAAAGCATCTCCATTTCTTATTCTGGCTAAGTAAGAGAGCTTTGTGACATAGCATAGTGTCACCACGTTCCTACCTGGAAAGAAGAGGGTTGCTGACGCGACTAAATTCAAGGCAGAGAAATCTTCCTCCTGGTTTCAGCACACGATAGGCCTCCTGAAGTGCCTGAGTCAAAGCAGATGCGATAAGCTTGTTTCTGTAGAACAGCACCTGCCTACATCATGCCATGTGGTGGCAACCCAGTGATGAACTGAAGTGAGCAAAGAGAATCCTGATTGGCAATCTCCAATATTTACTTGTGGAGAAGCATCCCAGGAGAAGTACAAACAAACAAACAAACCAAAACCACAAAAACTCTTGCTGTCACATGTTTATACCAGGCTTTGTGTCAAAACCATGGTGTCAGGTTTGCAATTTTTCTTTTTGCCCTATTCTTAGTTGATGAATGTTTGCCAGCAGAGCTCTGGTAATTACAGACCAAACCCAAAAGGGAGAAGATGACTCAGCTACAAGAAGCTGGAAATGAAAAGAGAGCATGACAGATTTTTTTTTTTTTTAAATCAAAAGAAAAGATTTTACTCAACTGTGAGGCACACCCAAAAGATCAAAGAAGAAATGATACTGGGTTTTGGATGAGCAATGTGTGAGAACAGGGAAGAAGAAAATCTTTGCCTACTTTGAAAATTCCATCCTATATCCAAAAAAACCCACCTAAGAACCAAGACAAAGGTCTGTTTACAACTGTGTTGTTTCATATAAGAGCACAGCAGAGTTGTATTCAAGAACCTCTGAAGGCTGCACATCTGCTTGGCTTCAACTGTCATGTTCCTATAACAGATAAAATATCAACAGTACACATCTGTGATGGGAGCTCTGCAAAAGAACTGGAGGTTTGGATGTGTTTTGTGTCAGGTCTCCAGGGAGCTATCCTACCAGACTGCTGTATCCACAAATGGGTATGAGACAAAGAGCCCGTGCTTCGGAAGGGTGCAGACGATGCATCACGAAGGGCCATCCACATTAAGAGAAGTTCAAAGGCATTCAGTTCAAGGTGGTTTGGATCCAAACACTACACCTTCCACAGAAGGAGCACTGACAAGGTTGTAACACGCTCCTCCAAAACAGACAACTAATCCAGCTAGACAGGTGATCTATCTTCTCCCACAGTACAGCTAGTCATTCTCGAAGGACAGATTTAGAACAAAGGGTACAATTTACCCTAATTAAAATCGTACTCATTCTTCACAGGAAACCCTACTAGCAGCAGTGGGTGAGTTAGTTCAACAGCAGCGGTGGCAGCAGCCAGCTGCTTCCCACTCTCTGCTCTGGCAGCTCTGCTGGCTCAGGCGGGGAAACAGAATGGGGCAGGAAGCGTTGGACCCACTGCGGGTGGGATACAGATTGGGTGCTTCAGGAAGATTTGAGAAATGCAGACTGACTGCACTGTGTGTGTGTGTAGATACAGTAATACCGTAGGTTGGAAGGTGGGAATGACTGCAGCATTCAGCCCTTTTTGCCTTAGGAAGAGATTGTGTGGCTTGCCAAGCTGGAACGATTGGGCGCAACAAGTATAAATCTAACTTTTTATTACAAAGGTGGGGCATTTAATTGTGTTCTTCATTCAAACAAGCTGCACAGTACATGCAACTTATTTTAAATGTTTCAGGAAGAGACAAAGATGTTCCTTTATCCAAAGGAGTTCCTCCTTTGCTTCCTCCACTAGAGTAGAAAACCTCAGGTGAATTGTAAGGACCCCATGTCAGGATAGACTGTGGCAACTTACCAAATCAATACGAGTTACATTTCGGATTCCAAAGGCAATTGTATAAACATCAAACTTATCATCATCAAAAGGCAACTCTTCAGCATTCCCAAGCACCCAGGACAAGCCTGTAATAAAAG
This sequence comes from Pterocles orientalis, assembly GCA_011057875.1. Taxonomy (NCBI): domain Eukaryota; kingdom Metazoa; phylum Chordata; class Aves; order Pterocliformes; family Pteroclidae; genus Pterocles; species Pterocles orientalis. The sequence goes on from WKFP01015458.1 coordinate 892,350, forward strand.
CCAAGGACACAGAACTGAACTCAGACTGCTCCAGAAAGACTAGAACTTATCTATTCCAGAAGGAAATTATTATTAACGATATTTTTAAACTAATACTTCAATTTTGCATTTACGTTGGAGGAAAGACACCTTGGGCTACACTCAGTAACCTTTCAAGGCCCTGTACCATACAGCTGTCTTTCAAGCAAAGTAGTTAATTATGCAGATCAGCCCAAACATTCTTCTGCCTATACACGCATATTGTGCTTGCAGTGCCTTAGTCCAACAAGCAGATTTCATCCAAATCTTGCACCATAGTGGAAAGCAACTGGCTTTCCAGAAACTGGCTGCCATTTGTTTGTAGAGAAGTTGCAAAAAGATAATCTCAAGGAGTAACTATAAACAATTATTAATGTCTTGCCATGCAACAATGGCCAAAACACTTAAAACATTTTGTTAGAAAGCTTCCATAGATTGAGGAACATGAAAATCCCCACTCCCTCCAGCAGCACTATCAGTATGTGATCCTGTTCTAGCTGTGTTGCTTCTCAAACCCCAACGGATGAAGGCCATGTCTCTCTGTGAAGCACGGATGTCCAGGTTATTTGTACCAAAAATAAGACTGCTCAATTTAGAATTAATAGTTCTTAAAGTCACTATTTTTGGTGACTCAAATGCAAAACAAGCAAACAAAAAAACCCAGAAAAAAAACAGGAGTCTTCTGCAAAGATCAGCGGTTTCAAAGGGCAATATGCTAAAAGGCCACATGGAGGAGAACAAAACAGAAAACAAAACAACAGTTGTTGCCAGGAGACATTCAAATTTCATTTTTGCAAATATATATATTTAGTTGGAGAAAGTATTATATGCAAAGCAGCATGCAACATTATTAAAGCATCAATTATTAGTGTTATTTAAAGCTAGACAGTTTGAAAAGACATCTAAGAAGTGAACATCAAGAAAAGGTTTTGAGCAACAGGAAAACTGTCCTTCGGAATACACTGTGATAAAGTCACAGGCCAGGAGTTTTTAACAGGAAACATAAAAGCAGCTGTTGGTGTCCAACAAGGGGAGCTGGGGCACGTGCAGTGGAGCCTACCACTCCTGCTGGCCAAAATGCACAATCAGCCATTCTGCAACGTGTTTATTTTTGGCATGCACAGCCCCCACTGTTGGTGGATGTACCTAGGAACATAGTGAAAGAAAACTCTGCCTCTTATGATATTAAGAAAAAAAAAATTTAGACTTCAGACATTCAACAGATAAGCAAGCTCAGAAATGAGATTACTACAACAGGGAGGAATCACATGAAAAACAGAAGGTAGGACATATTAAATGGATATGTGCTGAAAGAGGGAATGAAAAAGAGTCAGAAGTCGGAATTGTGGCACAGTGGGGCATAAGGCAACCCAGGCAACAAGGAGACAGCTGGGCTTCTACAGCTACGATGTACACGGGAATTAAATTAAAAAACACAAATACTCATCTTGAGAATTGATAAGTCACAAAAGTACCTACAAAGTGCAGCCAATTAAACAAAATGCTTTACTTATAGTAGCTGTAAGGGAGCATCAAGCTTTCTTTCAGGTCCTAAGCTACTGTGGTAAAGTTTTTATAATTATAATGTTGGTACAGTTCAGGTGTTCCCAAACTATGATGCCTAAAACCAGCTCTGGACAGGCTGGCAAGCTGCTCGGATAAGCACGATGCAAGCAATCTGCCAGAGCTGGAAGAGCCAATGCATTCACAATTAGTTCATCTCTTAAAGAAAAGGGAGAGACAGGCGGGAAACAGCCTGGGGTAACCTACCAGCAGAGAGCAAGAGCAGCTGAGAGAACCTATGCCAGCAGCTTATCTTTCAGCCCCTTTGTGCTACGGAGCTGTTCTGTACATCCTTCAGCCTACGCAAATTGCAGGTAGGAAATTCACTACTTGGAGGACCATTTGCAAGGCCTCACGATCACACACACTCCCCTAGTGCCAGGAACTGCCCACAAGTGGTAAATGTGAGGTGGTTCCCTGGCTGCAGCTGTGACTGGAGTCCCCGTGGGGGAGTGAGAGCAGGGAACAGTGAAAAATGCAGAAGATCTTGTAACACACACACACGCACAGGCTGCCAAGGGCATTCGTAATGGTGGTACCCGGGCAAACCAAGTTTGGGAACCTCCTGGTATACTTTACATCGCTAAAATATTTGCCAAATATCCATAAATGAAGAGAGGATAAACAACTATCATACAAACGCTGAGCCACAAGCAGAACTTCTTTCTCTATGTCTTACTTCTTAAAATCAGGCTTTTCAATCAGGATTGGCGTGGTCCCCAACAAATTCTAGATATCAGTGAATTAATCCATTGACCTGTAAACTAACATTTAACATAATTCAGTTTCTCTGAGTATTATTAGCATATGCTCTTAACTGTGGAGCGTTTTATAGGTTCACAATATACTTCAGTTCTTGCATTTTTTTATATTTGCTGCCTTGATTCGTAAAATACCTGTTATAAGATCTCTAGTGTAATCATTTCAGGCCTGAGCTCTTTTGCACTATCTGCCTTAGTAAAATCAGATTCATTTGCACAGATACAAACAGCAGGTTTAGATTATTTGACCAGCTTTGAAGGATAGCTGGGTATCAGACCTCATGGGTACTTTCATACGTATATTTCTGAAAGTTCAGGTATTATTGAAGAGGATCACTGTACATCTGAACAACATACTACACACATGCCCACCGAAAAAGTAACTCAACACTGGCAAATATGCAAGCACAGCTATAGTGTACACCATGGCTATATGATGTGTATTGTAATCCTCAGGTGCTGATTACCTGATGGCTATCACACGTCAAATTCTTGCTATTCGGCATGGTACTGAAATGGTGCAATGTATGACTTACCTTCAGAGTAGCCAAGATGCTGTGCTTTCTGCTTCCCAACTCTTAACATTTCTTTGTTAATGTCACAGACCACCACTTGGGAATCCCCTAGTGACTTAAACTTGTCTTCCTGGTAACTCTCAGCAATTTCCTGCCATGATAAATTCTGATGGCGCTTAAGCTTCCGCTGGAGCTGGCGTTCTCGTACAGAGCGAACATAATTAATAAATCGAAAGGCAATGTCACCTGCATTCATTTTAAAAGAAAGATATATGTTTTGGAATGTTTTCCAACTCCAGGAAACTGGAACACACAGCTTTGAACATCAAACTGAGTTAATTCTTATTTATATATACTCATAAAAATAAAAACCCCACACAGTATAAAGACAGAGAAAGTGTATGTGTATATATATATAAATACATAAAGGGAACATACTAAAAGCAGAGTCCATGACTTCCTACAAATGGAAACAGTTTTCCATAACACATCATAGCAGTAGTGTAATACTTTCAGAGCTTTGGAGCAAGATATTTCAAAACACAAGTTAACTCTCAACCTTCTCTGTGTAAATCAAGTAGATACTTCTTAAAACAGGGAACTGAGGCAAAAAAAAAAAAAAAAAAGGCTAAGCAACTTGAGTCAGAGCAGACTCAAGCAGTTCAAGAACAGTGCGGCATTGCCATGTGGAACTCACCAAAATTATTTACCTGTTCCTCCAGCAACATCAAGAAGAAGTGTTCCCGGGGAAGGGTTCATTTTATGCACAAGGATATCCTTCCACACTCGATGAATCCCGAGAGTCATTGAATCATTCATTACATCATATTTCTCAGCCACACTTTCAAAGACCTGGTAAACTGCAAAGAAAGGACATGAGAATTAGATGCAATTTACCTAAAAAGACTCCTGTGGAAATCAAACGTGTCCTTTATTGCCTCATGTAGGTCTACCACCACGTGGAACTAAGAATACCACCTGAAAACTCCTTACAAAAAATACAATCGAATCCTACTGAGCCTGCTGCCTGACAAACGTCTCTTTGGAGAAACTCAGCCTCTTCCCGTAACCGTTCCGGAGCAGAGGGGAAGAATGGAGCCTGCACAGCACTGATTCTGTTCCCCGAGATTCCTGGTAACGCCTCCAACCACCGGCCCAGCTCCAAACACACCTCCGGCACCCCTTCACCCCCGCAGCTGTGCGCACCGGCTGCCCAGGAGCCCCGTTATCCTCCCGCCCGGCCCAGCCCCGGGTGCCGCACGGCTCCACCCGCCGCCGCCCTCACTTTTCTCCCTTCTCTCCGCCTCCGTCACGGTCTGGAAGCCGAAGTGCGTCTGCGGCCCCGCGGCGAAGCCCCGCACGGAGCCGCGGAGCGCGCGCAGAGCCCCGGCGCGGCCGGTGAGCACCGCCCGGCACGGGCACAGCCCCGCCGCCGCCATCTTGCAAGGACGCGACCTCCGCACCGCCCGCGCCGGGCCGGGCCCAGCGGCTCCGCCAACCGCTGCACCGGCGGAGGGCGCGGCTGGGGCGGGGCGGGCTGAGCTGAGCTGCGGCCGAGCTCCCTATTCGGCCGCGAGAAGCCCGAACCCTGGGAACCGCTGCGGGGCACTGGCAGGGCGGCGGTACCGGCTCCGAGCGCGGCCGTGCTGCCAGCTGCGGCCCTGCACAGCTGGATCCACACACAGGGGAAAACATACCAACCCAAAACCCGCAAACCTCAAACGCCCCACACAGCGCGTTTCAGTAATCTCGCAAATAATTTTCTTTGACCTCTTTAGATTCTTAATTTGCAGTTTCCTGGATACAGTACAATCTCCGGGGGCACGGCAGTGGGCTGGGCTGTGGGCTCTGAGGGGAGGACTGCACAGACAAGGACCTTCTCTGCTATTTTTTTTGTAAAAAATAACATTGTTTGAATAATCCTGAAATTCTGTCAGCTTTGTAGTACAAAGAGGTCACGTCACCCTTCCTCATGAGAGGTGACATCACCGTTAGGAACTGACCAGGGCCCGCGTTCCCGAGCAGGAGCTGCTCTCCCGTGTTCACACCTCAGCGCCATCCTCGGACCCTACCGCGATTTTCTCATATTTTATCTGGAGAATTAGGCAAAACCTGGAATTTTGACGTTTTTGCTGTACATTCTTTGTGCCAGGATGCCTTGCAAAGCATCACATATGCTTTTTAGGGCGTAGTTTTGTGGGGTTTTTTGGTTTTTTTTTCGCCTGCCTCAGCTATAGAGAGAGACGATCTTTGCCTACCAGAGAAGCGGCCGGGAGAGCCTCTCTCGCAGTAATCACAGGCCGCTGTACAGTCGCCAGAGGCCAGCCATCTTCAAGGGGAAGGCCGAGCAGAGGCTGCGCACCGCCGGAAAGCAACCAGCCCAGGCATACCCGCAAGCTCGCCGGCTCGCCCCGGCGGAGGCTCTGGCGGACCCGGGGCCCCCCTAGAGCTCTCGCTCCCGCCAATCTAAAGGCTCCACCCACATCGCCTCAGCCGCTCGTCGCTATAGGAACTGACGCAGGCGCGGGGCATGCCGGTCTGAAAGAAAACGCAGGAGTAAAACCCTGCGAGAGCGCCGGCTCTCGGCCAATGAGCGCGCGGGGGGGTGGTGGCAATGACCAATGGCTGACGGCTAGTACGGAGGGGGTGGGGCTGGGGGGACTTGGAGACGACGGCGGCGGGCGCGGGTCGATTAAACCGAGGCGGCGGCGGAGCGAGCTGCGTGTGCGCCTGGGCCTGAGCCACCCCCCCGCTCCGTTCTACACAGGGCCCGTCCTGCGGAACCCGCTAAACGGTGAGGAGCGCGGTGCGAGGGCCGTGAGCGCTGGGGCGGGGGGCTGAGTTCCACCGGGCCATCGAGAAGGCTGAGGCCGGGTAGCTGGTGCCCGGGCACCTTGGCAGCTCCCCCGTGCCCGAGCCGTTCCCCAGCGGCCGCCTCCGCCGTTCCCGCATCCCCAGGAGCTGCCGGTGGAGCCTTTCCTGGACGTACGCGGGGCTCCAAGCCCTTGGCGGGGGGCGCTGGACTTCGTTCCCTCCCCTGGGCAGGGAAGGGCTGGCGGGGCCGGGCGCTGGAGCGGCTGCGCCCTCTCCCGGGGCTCCCAGGCCGCTGCCCGGCTGGAGCGGGGCTGGGAGGGCGGCGGTGGGCAGCGGGGTTGCTGCAGGTGTCCCCCCCCATGGCAAGGGGGTTGGAACTAGATGGTCTTTAAGATCCCTTCGAGCCCAAACCATTCTATAATTCTGTGTGAGCGGGCTTTTAAGCTCCTATTCCTGCGGCTGTGAGCATGGGCTGTGCCTCTGGCACAGCCACAAACCTGCTGCATGGGCACGGCTGTGAGCACAGTCCGGCTCTGGAAGCTGTCTGTGAGCACTGCTGCCGGTGTGGCTGCTCGGCAGGTGACGCTGGCAGGTGGCTGCTCCTGCAACCCTGAATTCTCCTCTTCCTTGCTCAATACAGAGCACTATGAGTGACCGAAAGGCAGTGATCAAGAATGCGGACATGTCAGAAGACATGCAGCAGGACGCTGTGGAGTGTGCTACTCAGGCCTTAGAGAAGTACAACATTGAGAAGGACATTGCTGCTCACATCAAGAAGGTAAATGTTTGCTCGTACTGTCCTCATGAAATCTCTATGTGCATGGAAAATCAAGGTGGGAGAATGCTGTTGGGCAAGTAGCTCTAGAGAAACAAGTTCTAGAGACACTAGATGATCAGGTTCAACTTTCTCTGTAAGCTGGTGTCCTGATGTTCCTTTCCCCACCCTTTACGTGGTCTTTTCCAGGTCCTTGTGTTTTTCTGTTGCAGTACCTTCTGCTTGAGCCTTTTCTGCCCCTGTGCCATTGTCCAGGTGAACAGAGA
>WKFP01015458.1:899764-1009347 GCA_011057875.1 Pterocles orientalis
GGCGGGGCCGGGACTGCAGCTCCCGGCGTGCTCCGCGGCGGCCGAGGACTACGGGTCCCGTGGTGCCCGCGGGCGGGAACGGCTCCATCCGGGTCCCGGCCCCTGCGGCGGGCGGTTGGTCGCCATTACGGGTCAGCGCTGAGGCCGCAGTTGGTGCCGCAGGGCTCGGTCTGTGTGACCTCCGCCACGGCCTCCGGTGCCCCCGGCAGCGGAGGGCGGCAGCCGCCATCCGCCTCACCCGGGCCCGCCGCGGGGGAGCGTCAGCACGAAGGCGGTGAGAGCGGGAGGAGCGGCCGGGGCCGGGCTCTTTCTTCGGGGCGCACTGAGGGGCCGCAGCGCCCGCGGGCCCCTTGAACCGCCCCGACGGGGACCGCGCGGCTGCTCCGCTCCGCAGGGCCCGGGCCCGCGGCTCCCGCCAGGGGTGCGGGGGGGGCGGCAGGGGGAAGCGGGGAGGCTGAGGCGGGCGGCGGGCGGCTCTCTGGCAGGGCAGGGCCGGTGGGACCGGGCGCTGGAGCGGCGCGGGCCCTGGAAACCGGCCGGGAGCGGTGCTGCCGGTGCGGCTGCTCCTGCAACCCCGAGTCCTTTCCGTTGTTCGGTACAGGCGTGCGTGAGGGGTCAGCCAGCCGTGAGAAAGGAGTGGGATGTGTCAGAGAGATGCAGCACTGTGCTGTGCAGTGTGCCGTTTCGGCCATAGGGACATACAGTGTTGAAAGAGAAACTGCAGCCCTTACAGAAAGAATAACTGCTGATGGTAGTATCCCTTTGTTGGACACTGTCCATGGGATACATTGGACTTTTCCTCGGGGCTGGTGTCTCTTTGTTCCTTTTCCTGCACTTTACATTACCTTTCCTAGCTTTTGTTTTGCAATACCTTCTGTTTTTAATTGTTTTTTCACTATCTCATTGTCTAGCAGAACAGGAGAGCATCTCATGGCCTTTCCCAGCGTGGCTGGTTGTAGAACATACAGCCCTTTGGAGTCTGCTGTAGCTTTCCTCAGAGGGAATGCCTTTTTTTACCTAATCCTAGACTTACGCTGTGTACAAATTAGTGTTAAGGGTCTGTTCATAGTTCTGTAATAGTTGTGCAAGTTTGGCTAGATCGTTCAAAATTTGCAGGAAAAAGTAATTTTCTGCACGTCATCTGTATTCGCATCTTTCTTTTATGTGCTGAATCATGCTAAAATCCCATGTCTTGGAGCTCTATCTGTCCACAGAACACCCGTTTTCCTACATGCGTGCAGAAGAATAACAGATGCACAAAAGCCCTAGGTAAGGGTGCCCATGGAGGTTAAATATTACATGAATCTGAGGGGAAGCCCTGTTTGAAAAGTCATTCAACTGAATGGTACAGTTGCTTCCCTTGGGGAGGTCTTCCTTTTGTGTCACCCAGCAGAGATATAGGCAGGTTTATTTTTTCCACATTCCGTGTTAGTGGAGAGCAAAGGATTCGAGCTTGTCAGATTTTCTTTGAGGCTCCTAATTGGAACCTGAGAAATTGTAGCGAGAAGACAATTTATGCAGGGTTGTGATAACTGATTAGAAATGCTTGTGTGCTCTCATTTGAGAGCGGTTGGATATGAGGGTGTATGATGACTGGAATGTTTTGCTTTTAGGGGAGCTGTATATCTTGTTTTTTGAAATGTGTGATAGGCCTCTGAGTATGGTGGGAGAACATGATATTTCAGTGGTGTAGTTTGAGAACATAGTATGACCTGGGGGGGAATGGCAGTCCCTGGGCTTACTGCTGTTCAGCTGGGAAGTGCAGGGGGCTGCTTTTGTTTGTGTCCAAGCAGCAGGTGAGGTATAAGAGGTAAGTAACACAATGCTTATAATAAAAGCATGTGCTGCTTCTTAATTGCCTTTTTAAAAAGTGATACTTTTGAAGAAGAAACACATTAATGAAAAAAAATCTGTAGTCAACTTTTGGGTGAGAACTGTGCTACTACTGTGTTCCTAGTGATCTCTTCTGCAGGATGTTAAGAAGAAATACAGTCCCACTTGGCACTACATTGTAGGAAACCTGGCAGCTATGTGTCTCGTGAGACCAAGTACTTAATCTTCCTTGGAGTAAATATTTTTTTGTTTAAAGCTGGTTGGAGCTGTGGATTGTTGTTCAGAGCTGTGTGTGCTACAGGGCTGCATGCTACTGTGTGTGAAGTGCCTTCAGTCTTCCTGAGGAAGCAGACCTTGGTTTTCAGGGGTAACATCAAGGATTTTTATGGAGTGGTTTGTGGTTTTGTTGTGTTTAGGGAAAGAAAATAAGGAAAAAAACCCTCGTATTTGTTTTCTTTCCATCAGCTTCTTTCCTAATAAAAATGTTATGCGTATTCCATCTTTAAGAATTTTATGGCTATTTTTTCTTTTTCCCTGATGTTGCTTGTGCTTCTCTTCATTTCCCTGTGAACAACCCTCTTCCAAAGAAGTGTCTTCTCAAATCCAGAATGTCTGAATGCTGAGCTAAACGCACAAGTCAGTCAGAAACCTGGAGATGCACAGAGCTGCCCTGGGCTTGCGCTGGGCTGTGCTCTGTCAGGAACCAGCAGGAGCTACAGCCAGCTGGAGGCCTGGGTCAGAGGCAGGCTGGTGGCATCGTCACTGGGCCGGTAGACGTGTGGAGCTTTGACGATAAGCTCGGTGTGCTGCCCGTGCTTTCGGTAACTGGAGTCCCTGCTGGTAGCAGCTTCCTGATAGAGAAGCTCAGGAGCTGCTTCCCCGTGTCCCTGGGCGCTGTTTGCGTGGCTGGAGGTGCCGGGGAGCGCTCAGCCAGGCACGGCGGAGCTTTCACCCGAGCCTGCTGCCTGCTCACGTGCAGCCCGCTGGGTGTTGCGGTAGCTCCAGGCGGGGTTGCTGTGGCCGGTCTCCCCGCTGTCCGCGCTCACCGTGGGCAGCCCCGGCGGCGGTTACCGGGCCGCCAGTAGGGGGCGCTGCGGGCGCGGAGCGGAGCGACTGCTGAACTACCGCGCGTTCCCGTCGCTATGGGAACAGGTGCGGGCGCGGGGCATGCCGGGCTGAACGGGAACACACCCCGCAGAGGGAGCCAGTCCTGGCCAATGAGCGCCCGGGGCGGGCTGTGCCCATGGCCAATGGCTGGCGGCCGGGGCGCAGGAGGCGGGGCTGGGGCTCCCGGAAGCTCTCCCCGCGGGTCGGTTGAACCGACGGGTGTGTGCCCGGGCTCGGTCCCTCTGCTCCACGCAGGGCCGGTCCCGCGGCGCCCGCTAAGCGGTGAAGGGGCGGGGGGGCGTCTCCCGTGCGTGGGGGGAGTTCTGTGAGGGCTGGGCCCTGTGAGGCGGCCTTGGGGCGGTGCGGCTGTCGGGAGGGGCCGGGTCCCGCCCCGGTACCGGGAGGACTGAGGCCGGGCTGCTGGTGCTGCCGAGAGCGGTGCGTGTCCCGGCGGCTCCCCCGTGCCCGAGCCCTTCCCCAGCGGCCGCCTCCGCCTTTCCCGCATCCCCGGGAGCTGCCGGCGGAGCCTCGTTCCCTCCCCTCAGCGGGGCCGGGCGCTGCAGCCCCGGGTTTTCTCTGTTGATACAGACACGTGTGGGTGATGGAAGGGCTGTGAGCAAGAGTGTGGACATGTCAGAAGAGATTCTGTCTCCGGAGAAGCACAGTGTTGCGTGTGACGTTGCAGCTCATATAAAGAGGGTGTTTGCTCATCATTTCCTCCTGAACACCATATGGACTTCAAAAATCAAGCAAAAATGTTGGTGGGTAAGTAGTTCTAGAGAAGCAAGTTCTGTGGACAAGAGGTAATCAAGTCAGACTTTAGTTGCATACTGGTGTCCTTATGTTCCTTTCTGTACCCCTTGTAAGCACTCTTACAGTTCTTCCACTTCTCTTTTACGGTTCCATCTGTTCCAGTCCTTTCCTCCAGTCTCCAGAGACAGCACTGGAATACTAGTGCTAAGTTTCTAGTGGTTCCTTCTGCAGGAGTTTGACAGGAAATACAATCCTGCCTGACAGAGCACTGTGGGAAGGAATTTTGTGTCTCACAAGAGCACTTCGGCTGCCTGGGTCCTGTTGCTGTTCTCCTTGGGGCTGCTTAGAGCCGTGGACTGTTTGACTCTCATCTGGTTAGTCAGTTGTGTGCTAACAGCACAAAGCCTGGTGTCTTCAGCCTTCCTGAGGAAGCAGACCTTGGCCTTCAGCGGATTTTGCTGGTGTGGTTGGTGCTTTTATGGTAGGTAGGGGAAAAACAAACAAACAAAAACTTCCTTGTATTTACTTTCTTTCCGCAGCCAGCTGCTTTGCTAATGAAAGTGGTGTGTTCTGCCCTCTTTTTCTAGTAGTGTTTGTGCTATTTCTTATTTTCTGATTAATATGAATGACTATCTTTGTTAAAAAGTTTCCTTTCTCAAATACAAACCATCTAAATACTGTGATAACCACCCTCAAGATTTGGTCAGTAATGCTAAGAATAGACCTAAAGAGGGAACAAACAGGAGTTAAAAGAAGGCGTTTTGTGAGGCTTCTCCTCAAGTTTTGTTTACTAGCTCTGTCCTTTTGCACTCCAGCACCACTTTCCTTGTAAAAGTGAGAACTGCTGTCCTGGTGAACTTGAAGCTCTCATCCTAAAATGATGGGAAAGGGATCAGCAGATGTGCTCAGGATCTTTGAATGTTATTTTAAGCGTTTAATAAAATGCCTTTAGAATCTCTGTTGCCTTGTGTTTTTTTCCCCCTTTTGCTTTGAAGGAAAAGTGTAAAAGTATCCCTTAAATTAGGCATTATCGAGTTATTTCACAGATTGCTACAACTGGGTGGAAATACTTGGTTCTTTACATCCTCTCGGGCCTCTGTGCTCCCCAGCTTCACCCCGGGACTGTCAGCTCCCGTCTGCTGGAGATCTGACCGTGCAGTTCTTCCTGCCCCAGCCGCCCGCTGGCTGTTCGCGGCGCTTCGTGCCGGCGGGGGGCGAGGGGCCGGTCCCGCCCTGGCGCGGCCCGGCGGGGGGCGGTGCCGGGGGCGGTGCCGGGCGGGGCGGGGACTGCAGCTCCCGGCGTGCTCCGCGGCGGCCGAGGACTACGAGTCCCGTGGTGCCCGCGGGCCCGCCCGGGAACGGCTCCATCCGGGTCCCGGCCACTGCTGCGGGCGACTCGTCGCCATTACGGGGCAGCGGCGGCGGCCGAGCCGGGGCCGGGGCGGCACCGAGGAGCCGGTGGGTGCCTGGGTGGTGCCGACCACTCGGGCGGAAGGCAGCGCCGGGCCCCACGGGGCTCCGTGAGCAGCTCCACTACCTCCTCGCCCGGAGCCCCGCAGGCCCGGCCCGGCCTCCCGCGGCCTTCCCCGGTTTAAGCGGAGCACCGAGAAGATGTCGCCATGAAGGAGTCCGCGCTGCGCCGCCCCCGCCGGTCGCCCCCGCGGGCCATGAGCCTGGGCCCCCGCCGGCTCCGCCAGTCGTGCCCCCCCGCTGAGGGCCGCCGCTCGCCCGCCGGGGCGCCCGTCGATGCTGCAGAGCCCTCCCGGCGCCACCCCCGCCTCAGCCCCCGCCATGGACAGGAGCAGCCCCTGCGGCTCCGGGACGCCCGGCTCCTCGGCCGGCAGCAAAGCGCAGCAGCCGCGATCCGCCTCGGCCGGGCCCGCCGCGGGGGAGTCTAAGCCCAAAGGCGGTGAGCGCCGGGCGGGGTCCCGGGGGCTCCAGGCCGCCAGCGGGGCCTCTCGCTGGGGGGAGGGAGGAGCGGGGGGAGGCCGCCGGGCCGGGTCTGTGGGGAGGCCGAAAGGCTCCGTGTCGGGTTGTTTGTCTCTCGGGGGGTTTCAGAAGGTTTGGTTTCAGGTCGCTGCTTGGTTTTGTTTCCTTTTTCCTTCCTCTCCCGGCTTTGGTAGCTGTTGGGCGAGCAGGGTTCCTGCTCCCCTGCCCTGAGGCTGGGCGCTGTGTCCGCACCGGCACCGGAGCAGAGCCGGGCTGGGGTTCGCAGTACGGATGCCCTGTGCCAGGGCTTGGTAAGAGAAACCCGGCCTTTACCCTGCGCTCAGCCGTGACACCCGGCCGGAGGAGGCCTTGTGCCACCCCAGCTCCTCTGCCTGGCGCCGTCGCAGGGCTGCTCGGGAGGAGCTCACAGGTGGGTACCTATGGTTTGCTCCTCTGGCATTTAAACCCAAGTGTCGTGCCTGTCACTGCAGACAGCCGGTTTTGCTGACGCAGCGGTTCGTGAGGGGCCGTTGTGGTTCTGTCTGTCTTTCTGAGGTGAGGCCTGGGTACCCCCCAGTTCTCTGGAGCTGTTTGGCAGCAGAGCGTTCCTGGCAACCTTGTGTTTTTTTCTAAAACCTTGAAATGGGGCAGGAGTGATTAAAATTAGTGTTTTGAGTCCCAGAAGTACGTGTGAGAGTGTCAACAGGTTGCTACAACACCGTCACTGTACTGATTTCCTTCCTCCTCAGTGGTTGTTTCAGCTGTGTTCAGGTCTCGGGGAGAGCAGCGATGTGTTCCAGAGGGTTGACAAGATGAGAGTCTGAAGGTGTTGGCTCTTTTTTGGACCTTCTAAGTGCACTTGGATCCTGGCCAACCAAGTGTTTCCTGCTCTTCACCTGTATTAGCTGGTCTTCCCCAGGAGAGACTGAAGGGAGTGCTGCGGTAGGCGGCCCACCCGCAGCTCCCCAGGTTGCGGTGTAACTGTGCGATTACAGTGAAGTTTTAACTTCAAATTCAAACACGTGGAAGTCTTTTTAGGGAAGAACTTTTTAGGTAGTAGTTTCTGGAGAAACTGATTTGCAAAGTTTTTTTGAGTCAGTGACAGATTTTGATGTGAGGGTCTTAACCATCCCTAGCTGCTGCTCTTATTTTTCATTATTTTTTTCATGTATTGTTTTGTGTTTTTTCCCCTCAAATGGACAGACCAGGAGAAGCAGGGACTATCATGTTTGAGAACGAGATCTTTGGCTTCTGATGGAGTTACAAAGTACATGAACTTCTCTGCATGTGTTGTGAAAGGCTGGCAGATAGGAGACTTTCCTGTTGTGGAGAACTGGTTTCTGTCCCTGTCTCGCCAAGCTTCACTACAGCTTCTTTTTTAGTGATGTGCGATGCTGTGTGGAGGATTGTACACAGAATATAAACATCCTTCAGTAAGGAGTTAAGAGGGCCTGTCCTGTGGCAGGTGTGCCTTCGTGTAGAAGAAACAGTAACTGTAGTGAGGAAATAAGTACAAGGCCCGTCATTCCTGCCCAAAATAAAACTTTTAAGTTATTTTTGTGAAATGTCACCTTCTACAGGCTTGAAACAATATCACCAGTAGCAGGAACAGTGAGGAGAGGAATCATGATGTACCATACTCTTCTGCTCCAATACAGTAGACTAACTTGATTCTATGATAACTTTTAATTAAACCAAACAAACAAACTTTTTTGGAGACCTCTTTTTTAGTGAAACAGAGGGAAAGTTTGGCTTGACACAGTTCTGCTTCTAAGATGTTTGTTTTCTAACTACAAGCCCTTGTACTTGAGGAAGTTGGATTCCAGCTGATTTCAAACCTGGCCTTAGAAACTGGGAAGTTTCCAACAGAAAAGTTTATTTGGGTTATATTAATGCACCAACAGGACTCACACCCCGTTAGGATGGAATAAAGTAGTGAAGGGGAAATAGGCTTGTTGGGTTTCTCTGCAGTCCTCAAGACCTGATGGACAACATCAGACCTCGCAAACGTTCCTGAGCCTGTGTACGGTGTGAGCGTGGCAGCCCAGTCACCTCTGGCTCACTGGGGCGTTTGCCTCGGCAGCAGCAATAGCTTCAGTGCGTTTCCATGAAGTCACTTTATGGCGTAGGTGTGATCCACCCCCAAGCCCCTTACGCAATACGGTTGGCTCAGCATGGCTCAGCTGGGAAGAAGGGGCAAACAAGGGTGGAAGCAAACCACAGTCCTCACCTCGGTAGCAAGCCAGTGCTGCAGCTCCAGGACGGCAGTGATCACCTGGAGCTGCTTTTAGTTCTGTTAACAGCTTTGTTACCAATTTTATAAAACTACATAGACAGTATTTTTTACAAGTCTGTGTTTTGTTGGAGTGTGGATGGGTAGATATATTTATTAGGGGTTAAATCTTGTGAGAATGGCAAAAGGACTGAGGACTTGAGTGAGGAGTAAGTACCCCAGCAGCACTATTGCTCATTCCTAATTTGCTAAGAAAAGAAGGAATAAAGAAACTCCCAAATCCAAACCTGTGTTACTTAAAACTGGGATCTGACAAGAGAGGATTGCAGTGAGAATCTTCCACTTTTCTCCATGTCCTGCCCTGCTCTTTATGGGAGTGCAAGGAGGGATGATACAAAGCAGAGCGCTCCCTGACATGTGGCATGCTGGAAAGGTTGGAAGGAATTGCATTGTTTAGATTTGTGGTGGGGGAAAAGTGTTCCGGTTTGCAAATGCATACTGCAAACTCTGGGCTGGCTGTTGACTGATTTCCTTACTGCTCTGATGGACCAGAATCCTCCTGAGGGCAGTTATTCTGGGAGGGGAAACCTGCCGTCAGTAAAATCAGGTTTGAAGCGTTGTTAGGCTGGCGTGTAGGGTCCTTCCTAAAACAGGCACAGGTGGAGAGAACTTTTCTATGGAATGTGAGAGTCATTATAGTGACTCCCAAAGGCTCTTGGCGTTGGTCTGAAAGGACCTGTAGTATGACAGGAATGTGTGTAAACCAGCTGACCGACAGATTTGAAGGTGACTAACTTGATTAGAACTATTAAGTGGTAGGAAATTCTTCTGTCAGCTGCAGGTACAAGCTGTGCCTGGGACTTGGAAAGACCCACTTTAGACTGAAGTTTTCCTCTCGAGTTGTTTCTTTTCCCCAGTTGGTGGTTGCAGAGAAACTGCAAAGCTGCTATACACACGATAGGCATGTGTCTCTAGTGCCTTCACTGAAATTGCAGATTTAAGAGGGTGGTTGAGCATTAAAGCAACAAGCTCTGCTCCTGAACAACTCAAGTGGCTGTCCAAACCTCTTCAAAATTACTTAATTTTTGACCAGAGACTCGGTGGTGTTGATTATAGCCTCTTCCTACAAACACTCTCGGAAAAGGTCTATCTCCATAATCATTCAGCCAGACCTGGTCACACCCTCAGTACTTGGCAGCTTCTGGTGTGGTTTTTTTCTGATAATGTTCAACTCATGTCTTTTTAGCCTGATGTGCATAACGGCTTTGCAAGCTGTGTGAGCATGTGTTTGAGTTAGACATCTGTGGTTCCAATGGAGTTGCTTTAGTTGTGAATTAAAGGATCAGCCTTTTGAATAGCAGAGTAAATGACCAGTTCTGGTGACAAAGCTTGTCTGCAAAATGTCTCTGTCACATCATGTGAAAGTCATGATGGTGTCTTTTTACTTCTGTCGCTGTAGTTGCAGGCAAGGGCTGAAGTCTGCCATGCGTGAGGTACAGCAGGCAACCACAAAACCCAGTCAAGCTGCTTCCTTTACTTATTCTTAAGAATAAGTCAGATCCTCGCTAGTGTACAATAACGCACAGACTTTCCCGTCCACTGCCCCCCTCTTCTTGGGGCTGCAGGTGGGAGAGAAACATAAAAATAAGAAAAAAAAGTGAGACTGTGTGTGAATGGTCCCGTTCTAGTATTTTAAAAGCTCAGGTGGATTGGGAGTGGTGCTGGGGAGGGGGAAAACTGGAGCCACTGGTAATGAAAACTACCCGTATGAGTGACGTGATCCTGAATCACAGCGATGTGTTTGCTGCTGTGTAAAATTTATGCTAAGGGGTGGGGAGAACTACGAAGTGGGAAAAGGGAAACCAGTAGGCTTTTATAAAATGGATCTAGATTTTGTATGAGACATTGCTGTTTGTGCAGCACCAAGTGCCCAGAGTGACTTTGGGGCTGGCTGCTCTGGGCAGATGTCTTGCTAGGACTGTGGAGTTCTGCTTCCAAGCTTCATCGTAACTCTTCTACAAATAAAACTTAGGGCAGTTGGTGGAGACGCTAGGTTAAGGGAGAGGTAAGCAGTCTGTTGTGTCCTTGGGGCAACTGTGGTCCTGTGTTAAGACTGCCATAGCGTTAGTTTTCTCTTCTAGCAGTCTCAGGAAGCGGCTGTTTAGACATGGGAAGCCCCTCTCAAGAGCCTGACTGATTTTTCTGCTCTTATGAGAGTATTCTTATGAGTACTTGTGGCAGTATTTTGCTTTGTGCTTTCACTGCCGTGTCCCGTGTTGGGGCCAGTGGTGTGCTCAGTGTGGGTCCAGGCAGACAGGGCTTGCTGCGAAGGTTGGTGGGTGGGCTTCGTGCTGGGGTGTTAGGTGTGTGCCCTGCAAGGCCAGAGCATTCGTGGGTTTGTGCTTCAAGATCGATAAGCGTTTGATGGCATCGTGAAAGAAAAGGGTATTTTTAGAACAGAATTAGGTCTGCTGGGGTCTTTTAAGCATAGAGGGGAGAACTGAGTGAAACAGGGAATGGGGCCTTGCAAACCTCGAGACAAAGGCGGGCAGCAGTGTATTTGTGTAAGGGAACAGGATATGGTAAGTTGCGTGTCTTCAGAGAATGGAATGAAAAAATGAACTAGTTGTCAATTTTTTGTAATGGGGCATGAAGATGTGGCGTTGGTGTTTATCAATTAATGCACCAGGTGACACAGTTATGTCTGGTGATGGCAGTGCCAAATCTGGATAAAGAAAATTCAGCCGTTGTAATAAAACATAAAGTGTAGCAAATACATCCTTCTTGTATGATCTTTGACCAGTTCTTTGCACAGTGATAGGAACGAAGGGATTATCAGGATCTGATGTCCTGATAATCACCAGCCTCTTGACCAGGGCCCAAGGGGAGCAGCGGCTGTCTCTGAGGTGCAGTATGGGTGCACAGCTCTGAGGCTGCCGATCTGATTCTTGTTTTTTTTTATTTCTTTCAGATGGAAAGAATGCGAATGGATCCAAACAGCGTTATAATCGTAAAAGAGAAACTTCATATTCAAAAAATGAGAACTTTTCTGGTCAGTCCCGTCGCTCCAATTCACAGAAAAGCAAAGCTTTTAACAAGATGCCCCCTCAAAGGGGAGGCAGCGGCGGAAGTGGCAAACTTTTTAGCTCTAGTAATGGTGGAAGACGAGATGAGGTGAGAATTGTAATGCCATGCCTCCGAGGCCTTCTTTCTTGGGACGAGAGGATCACTCTGACCTGCTTATATAGGTCTTCTGTGTTCAGCTCCTGGGCTGGGAAGGGAAAGAGCGATAAGAGGTGCTAACATCATTGAGATGCCAGAGTGAGTGTGAGCAGAACAACTGTGCAACAACAGAAGAGGAGAGCTCTCTACTCTGAGAGACTTGCAATAACAAAAGCACCTGAAGAATGGGTACCTAGGCAGGCCACATACGTATCTCATGAAACAAGAGGTCCTTTGTGAAAATATCTAGTGATACCATTTCTAGCTTTTAAATCTGAGGTGATGGTGCCTAACTGCTTCAGTGTGCAAATTGGCATGTGGTAATGGTATTGGGAAAGTCATCATGTTAGCCTTGGTGACATCAAGATGGAGCAAAACCAGAGTGAGGCTTTTGTGCTGATGTGGGTCTAAATACTGTAAACTGTGGGTTTTCATTGTTACAGAGGATTCTGATTTTTCAGTTTTAGTGGATGAGCAACGCTGCTCGCCTAAATTCCTGACTCTGTCGAAACTCACCTACTGTCTCTGTTTAATTCTCGTTGTTTGCTTCATTACATGAGAACTAACCAAAATAAGTACAACCTGTGCAAATAGTAATCAGACTTGTATTGCCACCCATCTGAAAGAATATTGTCAGGACTTGAACAACTTCTGTTATTAGCCTTGACTGCTAGGCTTTGCCAGCTTTTGCTTGTCCTTACGTGGGTTGCTTTTATGCTCTCCTCCTTTGGATCAGTGTGGGGTAAGACCACTCAGTTCTAACTTTCAGGTTCTCATGCACTTCTAACGCTGCACTACTTGATTTGCAGAGCTGGAATGGGAGCAGGTGAGTGAGTGGTTGCTGTGTATTCTGTACGTAATCACTGATGGGGTGTGGGTATCAACTTGTGCTGATGCTTTTGCAGTAAATTCCAGCAAATTCTAACAAATGCTGTTGTCTCTTAGGTAGCAGAGGCTCAGCGGGCAGAGTTCAGCCCTGCCCAATTCTCTGGTCCCAAGAAGATTAATCTGAACCACTTACTGAACTTCACTTTTGAACCCCGTGGCCATGCAGGCCATTTTGATGGGAATGGACATGGCAACTGGGGGAAAAGGAACAAGTGGGGACATAAGCCTTTCAACAAGGAGCTCTTCCTACAGGCCAAGTGAGTGGAAGACTAGCAGGGCTCTAAGACTTCTGCAGATACACTGAGCTGTAAGGAATGATCAGCTGAGGAATTGTTTGACCTTGAGTACTTGCACTGACTTTTCTAGGGTGAAAAGTAGTGTTTTTAGTGGTAATGACTATTCTTAAAAACAAATAAAAATATACCAAGTTGTCGTCTTACTTATTTACAAGGTATCTGATGGAGTGAGTCCTTTAGATACAAACCAATTAGTCTGGTCTAGATTCCCAGCTGCTGTTTCTTACATGTTTCTGGAAAACAGCTCTGCCTGGCTCATTCTGCAGTTAGCGTGTGATGTTGTGTCTAACCAACACACCTGTATGCTGGAAATCTGGTGGTGAATTGAACTCTCTTGGATTTTGTTGGTAGAAGTTACTGACTGTGCCCAGCAGCTTTCTGCTGGATAAAGAAGAAGCTCAGAGAGTCCTATAGGATATTCTCAAAGATTTATTAGAAACAACTGAGTGGATCATCTGTCTTTTTGCCTTTCCCCAGCTGCCAGTTTGTTGTCTCTGAAGAACAGGACTACACAGTCCACTTTGCTGATCCAGATACCTTGGTCAACTGGGACTTTGTGGAGCAAGTGGTCAGTTTTGATGGGCTAGATTTTTTTTCTTCTTCTTCAGAAGCTCAACCTGTCTTTAACTGCCTCTTTATCTCTGTGATGTTACGTAAAACTCAGCTGTTTTTGAGTTGAGGCCTCTTCTGTCACTCCCACAATACTGGGAAAGATCTGTCATGGAATATATTATGAAATACTTTCATGACAGGAAAAGAGAAGTGCTAAAATCTATTAGGAAAATTAGCAGCTTCTTCTTGCTGTCGCAGATGGGAGCTCATCAAAAATAGTATCTGACATTCTGTAGACAGAGTCCTTGTGATCAAGATATTAACAGAAAACTTGGGCATGAGTCCATGGAAGAGGACTAGGGTGTAGAATTTTGAAGAATTATTCTGTGCATAGGTGGCCCATCTTGCCTAGCAACAAAATGGCAAAACTCTTGAAAATTGTGGTCAGAACTTTGGGTTGCCTCAAGTAGAAACTTCTTATCTGCCAAGACTGCTCTTGTATGGTGTAGCTGGAGGGGAGGTAGGCTTCCTGATGCTGCAAGAGAGCTGAAAAGTCTAGGTGTTTGCTTGGCAGTTATGTCTCTGCAACGTACAGATGCTAACGAAGTGTCTGACTGAACTAGCGTGTTCAGGGGAATAGCCAAGTTCAGCCTTGCAGTTAAACAGGGCTGCACAAGTAAGTGAGGCAGCAGAGCTCACTTGCTGTATTCTTGGTGTCTGAATTTGGGTGATGAAGATGCTGCAAACTCTTAGAGATGATGAATACATGAGGGAAATATGAGAGGAGTCACTTTTTTAATGTTAGAGTACCAGATGGGTGGCTTTGGAAGTTATTTCATATGCAGTCTGAAGGTGTTACTTAGTTCACAGTAGATAAGCAGAGCCTAAGGAGTTGGAAGCTTAATATGTTAAGGTAGATCTTACAGGTGGCTTATTCTGTAGCACAGAAACTGATTTCCAAGTCTAAAACTTGTACTGTTCTTCTCATGTGCTATTTCAGCGAATTTGTGGCCATGAAGTGCCCTCTTGCCCAATATGTCTGTACCCACCAACTGCAGCAAAGATCACCCGCTGTGGGCACATCTTTTGTTGGGCATGTATCCTTCACTATCTCTCCTTGAGTGAGAAGACCTGGAGTAAGTGTCCTATTTGTTATGGCTCTGTTCACAAGAAGGACCTCAAGAGGTGAGACTTGATATTTATTAAATGATGTATCTTTTCAAAACATTATTTTTACCCTACTAACCTCCTCCTTATGTTGCAGTGTTGTTGCTATGGAAACACGTCAGTATGCAATTGGTGATACCATTACGATGCAACTTATGAGAAGAGAGAAAGGTGTTCTGATAGCACTGCCCAAATCCCAGTGGATGAACGTGGTGCAGCCTGTTTACGTCGAAAGTGAGTGTATCTGAGTACTGGTGATTGGCATCCTGCTCCTGCCTGTGACTAGGACTTGTGTAGAGAGGATTTACCATGGCAATGCCACGCTGTCACCTTAAAACAGACCACACTACAAAACATGGGGTTTAGCATCTGAAAACCTTAATGACCACATCTTAATAATAAGCTTTCTGCCCACCCTTTGTTTTGTAAGGCTTTAACTTGTGTGCTGTTGCCCTTCAAGTTACTGCACTGCAGACTCCTGCTTTCTCAATCCTTGGAATTCGACTGATGTGTGTTCTGTGTTGTACAGTCATTGGTGTGACTCTGCTGATTTTCTTGGCTCTTCAGTTTCCTTAACTTTTTTTCCTTCCTGGCTCCTCATTATACAGCTTAGCAAAAAGAACTGTCTCTGTGTCTAAACTATTTAAGGATGTAATTTTCAACAAGGTTTTCATCCTCTTCACTTATCAACTAAAACCTGTGAATGATATGGGAAAATAATCAAAATTATTGCAAACCTGTTCCAAACATCTGTTCCTGACTTCTTCAGTTTTCTGCAGTCAAGTAATGTGACTAACACATCATCATCTTATCTGTTAGTATCACAAAAATTCTGTGACTAAAGAAATAATTTTACTTAACATTGCTGTTTAGTGGGCTGCCTTGGCTCGCTTCGTTTTGCAGTCACATTTGTGAAAGGCTGCGTGCATTTCAGCTCTCTGTAAAGTCAAGTTTCTTAATGCATGATGGGTATCCAGCATGCTGGGTGTGCGCTTACGTGTTCCTCAGTATTTGAAAATATTTTTTTTCATAAACAAAAGAACAAATGTGGGGTTTGAGATAATTCTAAACCCAGGCGATTGAGCATTAACTTGGTGTTCTGTAGAGGAGGTTGGACCCTTGGGGAGCAGTGGAGGTGAGGACTGTACTAGAATGTGATTCTGTGGTTGCTGCGAAGTATGTAGTTAGGATAAACACAGTAACAAAGAAAACTAGCTTTTGCTAGACTTGCAATTCTTTGGTTTACTATTTCTGCTCTGCTTCTTGTAAAAGCCTCATAATAATGTTTGGTAGAGATTGTGAATACACGGGTTTATGAACTAATTTGGGACAAAGCAGATGTCACTTTTGCAGAACGTTCCAGTTGCAATATTTTTGAGTGCATAGAGAAGAGAAAGAAGCTGCAGAGTGCATTTCTTTCAGGAAGTTTTGATCACTCAAGGCTTCCACAGCAAAGAAGTTTGGACTTGATTTTATTTGATGTGCGGCAGCTGAGTGGTGAAGTGGCAGGTTGGAAGCAGCAGGAGAGCTGCTGCCTGGGGGAGATGTGTGTAGCAGGGCAAGTGTGTGGCACCTTCTTGCCATCAGTGGTATCAGGGTAATACGTGGAGTCTGTATCAAACTCTTGCTAACTGTTGTCCACCCTGGAGTGGATTAACTCATTAAATTGAGCAGTAACAAAATTTCAGAAGAAGCAGCAGTTCAAAGTGGTGCCTGTGTGTGCAGATATTAATGGTTTGGTGCTCGTTCTGTTCAGATGACCAGCACAGTCAGTATTCAAAGCTGCTTCTGGCATCCAGGGAGCAGGTCCTGCAGCTGGTGATTCTGGAGGAGAAAGCAGCGTTACTAAAACAATACGAGGAAGAAAAACACACCCCAGAGGCTTGCTTTGTTGAGGCAGCTATCCAGGAATTGAAGGTGAGAACCTCTCTGGAGGCTTTGAGTAACTTTAAATAAACAGTATACTGAGTGCTAAGCATCTGTGTTCTGCTGCGTAAGTGGTTGCCTGTGATTATTTTGGTCTCCATGATGTACATACTAGCTGGGTGGTGAAGTTTGCTGCTCGAGTAGTATTAAAAATCTTGGAGGAGACTGTAGCCTTTGGACCCCAGGTATTTGGAGTGATGCTCAAGATAGAACAGAATGCTTTTTACTGAATAGAATTTCTTCCATTAAATGTAAAGGAGTTCTGCTTTCAAAGGAAAGTGTTTTTCTCTTTCAGGTCCAGCAATTTCTGGGAAAACTGTCAGGCAAATACGAGCAAACCTGTAGAACATTCCTTTTCAAAGCCTTTAGGTGTCCTATAATGGGTGTGCTTTCCAATAATAAGAAGGAGCGGACCTCTCTCCAAGGGTCACTCTGTCACAGATGAATTATACATCTATGAAAACCTAAAGTATAGGACAAGGCTAAAAATAACTATGGTGATAGTCTCCTGGCTTAAATAGGAAATTAAAACTTGTTCTCTTTGGATGGCCTCTAGGAGCGGGAAGCAGCACTCTCTGCTGACCAGGATAAAAACAATGGCATTGCCGGAATCAGTGCAGCTGTGGAGGAATTGGTCCTAGAAAGCTCCAAGGCCGCAGAGCCTTCAGTTTCCCAAGGAAAAAAGGTGGGTGACAGCTCTGCTGTGGTAGATGTTGTAGGTACTTAATTCTGTCACTTTACACTGCAGTGCATGGTGAACAGGTGCCAAAGACTTTATCCAGAGGTGATAATCTTTTGAAGGAGGTGATGTGGTGCTAACAGTATGCTCTCTGCTGTGATAGTGTGGTGTGGAATACGTCTCTGCATTTGATGAGGAGCTTGTGGAGCCTTGCTCAGATCTGGCAGGTTCCTGTTCGCCTCCTGTGGAAGCAGAAGAGGCGATGGTGGAGGAAGAGGGAGTACCTGAGATGGACACCGTAGGGGAAGCTGATACGAACACTACAGAAGAACCAAATCCAGCTGAAACAAGCTACCAAGAATCTAAGGATACCGTTAGCAGTGGACATCTTAGCACCTCTCCTTTTTACTATTTCTATCAAGGTAAGTGCAATGAAATCCTGGAGTCGTGGGGGCAGAGATGGCTCCTTGGACCCTTCTTGAGGGAGATGTTTGTCACTAATTTAGATGCAGCTAAACCCTGTAAGATGGGACTCCCACATGAACTCAGAAAGGAGCTTTAATTTTATTACTGGAGAAAGTACTGAGGTGGGGAGAAGGGTATTGAAAATTAACAGGCAAAGAACATGTGATGATACCTTATCTTATAGCGGAGGATGGACAGTGTATGTATCTTCACCCTGTGAATGTCCGATGTCTTGTTCGTGAATACGGCAGCTTGGAGAAGAGTCCAGAGAAGATAACTGCAGCTGTAGTGGAGATCACTGGCTACTCAATGACAGAGGTAGTTACTTTATCTTCTTATTAGTTAAGGGCCCTTGTTTTAGCAGACTGATTATTGTGGCTAACAGGTGAGACTTATTTCTCTTCAGCAATAAAAAATAAAAACTATGAATGGGTAGGCATGCTGATCTGTGAAGGGTATCTGTGTAAGGCGCAGCACCTTAATTTGCTTTTGAAAAGCAGACTGCAGTCTAACTTTCGGGGTTTTTTTCCCAGAAGGCGGGAAGTTCTAGGAGTAAGAGAACTGCAAGCTTCAGATTGGTTTGTTGTTAAAGTTGTCTTATACAAGAAAATAATTTTTTTTTTAAAGACAGTAGTTTGAACTAGACAGATTATCATCTTTCTCAACCTGAAGAAGTGTTCTGCCTCTGTCTTGATCCTCAGAAACTGTTTGATCAAGGGTAGAGGTGGGATGTTATGAAAATAAAGAGGATGGAAAGAAATGTCGGTGTTTGAGATAGGAGTGAAAGCACTTAAGGCACTGAAGTTCTGGAAGAAGCAGTGGGTCTTGAGTTCCTTTACCTCAGATACAGACAACTGTAAGAATTGGCATGTGCAGTAACAACTACACATAATTCTTAATTCACCTTTAAGAAAGGGTATGCTCAAGTAAGAATGGATGCAGAAGTAGTAGGGAATTGTCTTCAAGTTTTCCAGTTCTGCAAGGAAAAATAGAAAACTAGACTGAAACTAGCGGAGTAAAGTGGTGATTGCTGGCCCAAAAAGTTTAAGTGTAAAAGGCAAATTTGGTTCAGTGCAAAACCAAATGCATCAGAGGACTGATATTGTAGACTTTCATTCCTGTGGTGTGAGTGAGAATGGAGGAATAAAAAGGAAATTGGTAACCCAGCTGGAGTAACTGCATCCAACTTTGCTTATGATGTAGTTGGTGGAGATCTTGGAGCTTTTGGTTTTGACACAGCATCCTTTACGTGTTTGTAGTTCATAAAGTGATTATTGTGTCACTGCTGCTGTTTTTTTCCATTTGATTGGATGAATGGTGAGTGTTCTGTCCGCATAAGCTGTTCATCACTATGGCAGCCTCTAGACCTTGCTGTGACAATTTATCTGCTCTTTTTTTTAATCAGGATATAAGACAGCGTCATCGTTACCTCTGTCACTTGCCCCTCACCTGTGAGTTCAGCATTTGTGAACTGGCTCTGAAGCCACCCATCATCTCTAAGGAGACTTTAGAGTTGTTTTCAGGTCGGTAACCACCTTTCTAGTAGGCTCTGTCATGTATCTGTGAGGGTGAGGGGGAAGTAGTTCTTAGCCCTTAATGGCAGAAAAAAGAACATACGTAGCAGCTTTACTCCTCTTGCCCCAACTGTCTGATGATTACTAGCCAAAACAGCCCTGTTCCCTCCTTTATAGACAACAATGACACAAAGAATAAAAAAGCCCAACTGCTTGGAAGAGCATATGTTGTTTGTAAGCATATTTTGTTACTAATGGGTTGTAACTGAATACGTTGTTCTTAAAGCTGGAGAAAACAGTGCCAAAGTATTGGTGTGGGTTTTTTTGACATCCAATGCTATGATTTGCTCCTAGATGACCTTGAAAAGAGGAAACGTCTACGGCAGAAGAAAGCTCGTGATGAACGACGACGTGAACGCAGAATTGAGATAGAAGAAAACAAGAAACAGGGCAAATGTAAGTCATGACTGAGCATCACTGGTGGATTTCCAGTCATCTTTAGTTGATGAGCTGGTGTCTTGAGCTATAGGATGAACTGTAAGGCCTTTAGTTTGTACTGTATACTTAAGATTACAAGGTATTAGAAACAATGTCAGTAGCGTGAAAAATATAATCTGGTTTAGTCAAGATGTTAAATGGTGTCAAGCAATGCCTGGGAGAGACAGAGGGCATTCAAGGGCACACCGATCTTCATGGTGTCTGTAGCTGTCAGGTTTCTTAATTTCTGTTTTTATAGTAATCATGATATAGAGTGAAAAGTGAAGAAAGAAAAAAAAAATGCCTGGGAACTGCTTCCATCCAGCAGCAGGGCTGTACTGGTCTCTGAAATAGAGGGTGAAAAGAAAATTGAGTTGGCACCTCCTAGACTCCTGAAGCAACTTGCATATTGGCACTCTTCCCCCACATTGTGTAGTGCTTTAATTTAAAACCTCTTTCTAGATCCAGAAGTCCATATTGCTTTAGAGAATCTGCAGCAGTTCCCTGCTTTTACCTCCTGCCCTGGAGAAACTACCAGCATTGATCATCAGAGCTTCTGTCTGTCTCCTCTTGGCAGAAGCCCTGTGTTTCAGACAGGTGAGCATCCGGGGAAAAAAACGCCACACCTAGCTCTTGATGGTTCTTTTGGGATCTACTGCTCAGGACATTGTGCTGAATTTTCTTAATACTGATCAAAGACTGCTGCTTTCCTAGGTTGTCTCTGAGGTCATACACAAAAGGCTGACATGGCTAAGAAACGTTCTGGTCCTTTGTTTTCTGTTTACTACTTCTACTGTAGTGACAATGTGAGGTCTGAACTATAGTTACCCCATCTTTTAAATTCTTGATGAGACAGAAAAAAAGAAAGGAAAAAAATTCCCCAAAAAGGGAAGAAAAGTGTGTATGCCAGGAAAACACTGCTGGCATTCTTTCTACCCTCTCCATCTTCCCCACCACATTATACTAAAATAAAACATAGTTGATGAGGACCCAGTTAGATTGTTGTCCAGTGATGCTTTACCAAACATTTTATCTTGCAGTTCATAAAAAATATTAAATATAAGCTATTCTTAAATGTTTTGTTCTCAAAAAAAACCCAAACAACCACCAAAAAGAACCCAACGCACAACGCTCCAAAATAAGCAAGTAAAAACCACAAAGGGAAAAAAAAAAAAAAAAAACAAACCAAAAACCTTAAATCTCCCCTAAATAAAAAGATTGAGGAAATTTGAGAGGTCCCACTGTGTGACTAAATGATGGAACCAATGAGATTAAAATGGTTAATTACGTAAGATAATAAAACTTTATTTCTGTTTCGTCCTGATAAGCAGCATAATGAGTGCCGTCGCCAAATGCAACGGGCTGTAATTATCTGCTGCTTTCTCTGTAGAGTCTGTTCCAACTCCAGTGTCACCTGCTGCCAGCCAGGTCAGCCCGTTGCTCTGTGGGAGTTTAGAAGAAGAGTCTCCCTTCCCTTCCTTTGCCCAGGTAAGCCACGTAGCAGAGTGAGTCTTGTCAGAATTACTTGTGTCTTAGTTGGGGATTAGTCTGAGAGCACAGTTGCTTCACCCACAAAAATAATGTGGGATAAATCTTATGGAGATAACATAGGGTTTGAGTGCTTGAAGAGTTCTAGATTTTCTTGCCGGTTAGGGGGTACGTTCTAGTACATGGGATGTAATCACATCTTACCATTTTTTTGATAGATGTTGAGAGTTGGAAAGGCAAAACCAGAAGCGTGGCCCAAACCTGCTCCAAAAACAAAAGGTAAGAAAATTTGGTGTTACTGTTTCCGGTTCTTTCCCATGCACCTAAATCTAAGAAGTCTTGTAACTTCACAAGAAACATCTGGAGTGGAGGGACATTTGCACTGTGAAAGTTCTACACCACCTTCTGCCCCTCAAGGCCTTTTTCTTCTTTCAGATGAGAACGCTCTGGCACTCCCTGTGCCAGCGGATAGTGATGGGGAAAGTGACAGCTCTGACCGCATGCCTGTGCCCAGCTTCCAGAATTCCTTCAGCCAAGCTATTGAGGCAGCCCTCCTGAAACTGGACAAACCGTCCACAGCTGGTCATTTGTCAGGTAAGAAGTTGGGGGAAGGCATGAAAAATTTCTGAATTTAAAAAAATCAGTATTTCCCCTTCTTCCTCTGGGAAAAGTGAGAGCAGCAATTTTGGGGACCAAAAATTGGTAGCAGAAAAGTTCTGAAAATTGCCAGATTGTGGTTTCTGAACAGCTTGAGTAGGGCTTCTGTTAGCTTAAAGCAGGTCTCTTAATGGGAGCTGATAAAATCTCCAGCTAGCAAAGAATCCTGTTAGGACAAAGATGGCTTTTGACAATCATGTTTGCCATGTCTCTACTGGAACTTAATTTAAGCTTTATCTCAACGAAGTTCAGGTTATGCACTTTTAAACTAAAAATACCTGAGCTGCTGAACTACCACTTTAGTTTGACCAAAATGTCAAGGTAACTGCTAGCTGAGATTTCAAATTAGGGAGTCTGAAGCAAATTGAGGTGAACTGCCAAGTCTGGTGCTGGCTGATAAAATGGATTTATAATGCTCAGTTGTGATGTTTAGCTTTGGCTTCTGTTTGGAGACTGCGCTGAATGATGGAGAGTTGGACGGGAGGGCCTGAGAGTTTCAGCAAAACTGAGTGTCAGCTCCAGCTGTAGTGGTTTTTTTTGGACACGGATGAAAGTGATACCTGTCTGAAAGGCAAACTGCTGCACACTTGTAGTCCTAAGGTCTACTCTTGCAACAGCAACTTCAGAATGTTAGGCGTGTTTATAGGTGTGGTTTAGGTGTGATGAAGTCTCCTTTAGTTTGTCTGCAGTAATTTTTTTTGTTAAAATGAAACTACCTGGTGCTGGGTGAGTTGATAGTATCACAGACCTGTAGAAGTCACTTAGACTAGGGAAGACCGTATGTAATTTCTGTGTGACATTCCTGTTCCATGAGAGTGACAGTGTCATTTTAATCCTTCACAGAGGAAAAGGGAGGCAAGAAAAGAAAGAAACAGAAGCAGAAGCTACTGTTCAGCACCTCTGTTGTTCACACAAAGTGATTCTGCTATTCAAGAGAAGTTTCCTCTCCTGGTTTTCTTTTCATTTTGCTTTGTTTTGCTGCTATAGTTTAAGTATTTAAATTTGAACAGACTAAACATGTGTTTCTGGGGCTTTTAGGGGGTTCAGGAGGAAACCATGATAGTATACGTTGAAGTAAGATCTGCTTCCAACTGCTCAATCAGTTTATACTGAAACAAAGTTTTGAAAAAAACAATTCAGAGACAAATCAGCCAAGACTTCTAGTCTGTGCTAAGTTGGTTCTTTTGGCCTAATAAGCAATATGAAAGTCTTCACAGCTGTGTGGCCCTGCCAGAATACTGCAGTATTACCTAAGTGAAGAGGCAGAGAGAGCCTTTAATTTCCCTAGAAGTATTTATGGCAGAAGTCCATCTGACTGGCAGTACTCCTGTTTCAGTAAAGCTGTCAAACTGCTCTCTAGAGGAACGGGTTTCTGCTGCACTGGAAATGGGCAAGAGAGCTTCCTGGCTTTAGTGTTAGCTGCTATGTCTGTTCCTTTTCTAAAGAGCAAGAATTCCTCCTGTTCTCCTGGCTTGGAAAGATGTAAAGCTGAGGTGAGTGCAAAGCAGAACTTGGCTACTTGGTTTTGAAGTGACTCTTGATGACTTTGTGGATTTCAAAACGCATACTGGCACTAGTGGTAGAAGGGACCTCCTGGCTTCTCTCAGTTGTTCGACTCTGTTTTAATGTGGGTGAGTGAGGCTGCTAATTTTTTTGTTTGTTTTGGGGTTTTTTTGCCAACCACGGGCTACACATTCTTTGTAACCTGATCATCTAGAATAAACACTCCACCCTAGGGCTCTTGGTAACTACCTGAACGATGTTTTGACACTGGCTGCTCTCAGACTGGAAGAACAACTGATAGCTGGAGTCTGTAGATAACTTCTGTCCCTCAGCAAGAAACTGGAGTCTGTTGTATTGCGATAAGGGCCTGTATCCACTTCGTTCTGGGATGTGAGTTGATCTGCAGCAAGCACCTCAGGCTATAAACTGCCTCTTCTGGACCTCTCCCCACTCTTTCTTTGGGTGGTCACATCCTGCACTGCTTGTGGTTTGATTTGAGCTAATGAGTTAAGTGGTGTGGATTTTGTTGAATAAACTGAACTGTAGGTGTAATGTACCAGTCAAGGCCAACAGTTGCAATAAATCATACGCACACGCCCTTGCAGTACTGCACCCGTCCTGAGCTGGGCCTGAACTGTCGTATCAGCGGGGAGCACAATACCCCTTTGTTGCACAGATTCAATCTTACCTTCCTACTGACAGCACTTGTGCCAGGGAGCTGGTATAAAGTCCCACCTCACTTCCAGTGCAGGACTGACGGGTGTCCTGCTGTCTTCAGCCCCGCGCACAGCAGGGGACTGCCTGCATCTGCACGGGCTTTAGAAGCTGATGTGCTTGCTCTCTCCCTGACACTGTGCCTCATCTGAGCAAGGTTAGAGACTTGGGCAGTCAGGTATTCTAACACCACAGGTAAATTAATTGCTTGTGTTCCTGTTTAAAAAGTTTATGTCAATACATTGATGCTTAATTTCAAGGCAATAGGCTCCATATTATCCAAGTGCTTCCTCAAGGCACTTCAGCCCGTGCACCTGGGAAGCTTGTACCAAAGAGTGATTCACAAAACTTGGTATGTAGCCGTAAACCAGAAAGAAGAGGGAGAGGGGGGACAAAGAATACTTCAGCTGCTACAGGAGGATAGAGGAAACACTTGCAAAACGTTATTTGAAAGCAGCTTGACTTCACGCTTGGTCACAATTAACTACACTCAATGGAAGGACAGTACAGCTTGTCATGAGAGTGCAAAGAAACTAAGACAAGGTGCCTGAAAGCGGTAACATCTTGCTGGTAATGCTTTACGTGCACATTGGAAAATGATTGGTGAGGACAGAGAAAGCAGCTAAGAAAGAGTCAAGTATGCAGGTAACTGTTCACACTACTACTGTTTCCTACTTGCAATAGTCATTTTAAGCCACAGAACAGGCGTAACTAGTTAATGTCTAACCAGTATCTGTTGTGTTCTATTATCTCCACACACTTATAGTCAACTTTTCTTTGCCTTGGGAAGAGAGAATAGCGGGAGCTTGTGTAACTCACCTCTACATCTCGCAGGCACTAGAGCAAGTAAGGGAAGTGATTTGGGCAAGGAAGTGTCCCTGCTGCAGGGACAGTCTCCACAGGACAGCATCTTCGAGTTGGATCTTGTTTTCTATGGATTCAAGAGATAATACCAGCAACGCTACTTTCCTGTAACTGATTGGTGTAAACTTAATAAATATCTAAGCAGTACTCATACCTATGAGTTTTATAACGGGTTGGGTGGAGTTGAGCCTTAGGGCTCCACCGTATGTTCCCTGTCAGCTCTGCTCCTATGTACACAGCTGGTGCTTTTGTGACTCAGAACAGTTGATAGCCCTGTGGTAACATGGGCACTTGAGGTAAAAAACAGTAACATGTTAATGCTTTTTCTGTACTGAAGGAGAATAACTACATTCCATATATTTTTTAAATTTATTTAAGAACACTGAGAATGGGGGAATGAAGTGTAAATATGAACAGAAGCTTCTTCCATCCCCTGCTTTGCTTAACACTGAAGATAACTGGTAGCATCTTGATTACACAAGTGCAGGACAGAGGTGAACAGTAACAAGTAACATTCAGTCTGTCTCTGTGCCATCATCATCTTCCTCATCTGCACTGTGAGACTGCTCTTCTGTGAGGGAACAGCTCAGCAATGACTTCTGTATGCACTGTCTTTCCTCTGCAATAGACAGAACAGAGGGTCATTGCTGGATCTCTTCACAAACACTGGAATATCCTCAACTTCTAAAGGAAGGAACATTTCTCAGTTCCAGAATGCAGAAGTAGCCCAGCATATCCTACACAACCCCCAGGAATTGAGGCTGCATTTTAGAAAGCATCCGGAAGAACTCACCTTCATTTTTACAGTTCTGCAACAACATCAGCAGCTGTCTTCTGTTATACTGAATGAGGAATTTCTGACATGTTCTGATGGTACCTGTAGAATCACAAGAACAGTGTGTAACAGCCTACAAAACTGAGTGTTTCAGAGCTGCTAGGATTGAAGATCAGTGTATCAAGTGACAAATGCTCTAGACAACCACTTTATTAATGCAAGTGGGTTAATTAATTAAGGGGGTTATTAATGAAGGGGCTGTAGACTTCATCTTCCCACTGCTAAAGTGGTAGAATAATAAATTCTAAGATGTAGTGCCCATTCTTTGCCCCAAGTGGTTAACTTTCAGGACATGGATGATACTATACTTTGAAAATATACTTTAAAAAGAAAAAAATGTAATATACATTTGCTGCTCTAGTTTTGTGTTAAATGTAATGAAGATTCAAACAGAACTAATGAGGGTCTCAACAAAGAACTGCCGCTGCCCGTTTCTTAGATCTGCCAAAACCAACTCAGTCAGTGACACATGAGCTGTGTCTCCGGCACCCAGAGCAGCAGGAGGCGGTTCTGCCGTGTTAGCAGGCCCGGCAGGCAGGGTTAAACTCTGCAGCCTCCCGGCCCAGGCGCCCTGGCCCGGGGGCTCAGGCTGACCTCCGACGTGCAGGGTGCGCAGCGCGCAGGGGTAGCGCTGGTTGCGGCTCTCCAGCTGCCGGACGAAGGGGAGCGCGGAGCAGAGCAGCCGGTGCCAGTCCTTGCGGCAGCGCAGCAGCACGGTCCCGGTGTAGGCGTTCAGGTACTTCACTGCGGGGGCACGCACGGGGGTCAGCCCGGGCCCTTGCGGAGCAGCCCCCTCACCCCCCGCGCCTCCCGCCGGCACCTGTGAAGGAGACGGAGCAGCAGGCCAGGCCGTAGTCCCCGTGCACCCGCCCGATGGCGTCCCTGACGGCCAGGCCCACCGCGCGGTCCTCGATGCACTGCCGGCAGCGCGGGTCCTCCGAGAGCACCTCGCACAGCACGTACCTGCGGGACGGCGCGGCGTCAGCGCAGGCCGGTACGAGCCGGACCCGCCGGCGGCGCCTCCGCACTCACCTGTTCTTGAAGCGAACCATGGCGGCGGCGGCGCCCCATCCGGACGGGCGTTGAGCCTAGCCAATGGACGAAGGTTCTCCGCACACCGTAGCCAATCATCGTCCTGCAGGGGCGGGGACAGAGGAAGGACTTCCCGGCCCGAACTGCCGGCGTGGTCCCGCCTGCCTTCATTAGCCGGCGGCAGAGTGCGCGCATGCGCGTTGCTGCTTCTGCCCCTTTACCCCCCCCGCTCCTCCTTCGCCACGAGCCGCCGGCGGGTCTGTCAGGGCGGCACGCGCGGCGACCCTGCCGCCTTCCCTCACCCTCCGCGCGGGGGCGCGCGCGCCTCGCGCTGCGCGGGACGGCATGAGGGGCGGCCGAGGGGCGGCCGCGCTGAGGTTGCGGAGGGTTCATTCCCTTGGCTTTTGCCCTTTTCGCTGTGTTCCTTCAGCCCACCGCGGCTAAACCCGCTCCGTCTAGTGCCGAACCCTCTCAAAGATGGGAACGGGACGTCCGACGCTCGCACCCCGGCCCCGTCTGAGCGCAGGCGGGTGAGGACAGGCCCGGTGCTCCGGTCAGTGGCAGGCGGTGGGGCCGCCGTCTGCCCCGGGCTGAGGGCTTCAGCAGAGTGTCCAGTGCCGCCCCTGTGCTCCTGGAAGGGCTCTCCGCCTCCTCTGCCTCACAAAACTGTCCACCAGTGTTTAAAGCTCCTCAGGCTCCAGGTACGGGGCGTTCTGGGATGTGTGCTCTCTGTCTAACAAATGGCGACAGCTGAGAAAATTGTGGGAGAGAGCTATTTCTCATAATTATTTCTGTATTGGGTTTCCAAGCTGTGACCTCTGATGTGATCTGAGGAAGCAGGGAGTGTGCTTTGAAAAGATCTGGTATGAGAAGAAACTGGGGAGAGGGGAAGGTGGGGGTAAGGGAAAAGAAAAGAGGTGGGCACCTGAATGTGAGGTGGGACTGAGAGCCAGCCAGGGCAGGGCATAAGTCACAGGAGAAGCACTTTCACTGGGGTCCCTGGAGCCAAAGCACGCGGGAGTTCTGAGGCGCTACGAAGTAAGGGGGAACTCATTGCTAATTCAGAGTGGAAACATCTTCTTTAATGACGTTAATTCTAGACAAATAAAACAATGATAAACCCAGTGGAAATCCTGTCCTGGGTGATAAACTTCTGCCCTCTGAAATAGATGCCTGTTCTGCTGCTCTCTCCCTTTCTCTGTTAACCCTTCTCTCTTTCACCTGTGATCGTGTTTTTGAGTCATGTTTCTCTGAGAACTGCACAATGTGAGTTGCTTGGGGAGAAAAAAGCACGAAGGCGAGTATGGACTTTCCAAGAAACCTTTTCTTTTGGGCCATAATCAAACAAACTGGGGGAAGTTTGTCAGCTTCTGAAGCTGATGGGGATAGAGCATTTTCCTGATGTGAGCAATTGCATTGCATTGATCTTTGCTGTATTGTTTTGTGTGTTGGTATCTGAAGTGGGATCTACCTGTCTTCTGTTCCACTTGTCAACATAGGGAGCTTCTAGGTGATAAGGTATTCTCACATTTTTGAGCTACATCAGACACATTCCCATGTGTTTTCTTTGTGGAGCAAGGTCCTGGTTTAGCCTCCCAGCATGCCTGCCAAGGTGTATTTTGCCTGCTGCCTCTGTCTTTTTCGTGGCATCCTCCATCCTGCCTTCTGATGGGGCTCAGGTTGTCCTGTGCTGCTCGGGTTGCCTTTATTCATACCCTCCCTCATTTTCTTCTCTTTGCAAAGGCACGGCTGGGTCTCTGACAAGCAGACCATGTGAGTGCACTCTGCCCTGTAATCCAATAGGACATGTGCACTGTGCATGCTACGGGCTGGGCCCTGTGTGTAGCGAAGGCCTCTCTTTTCGGTCCAGAAGGCTGATTAGAAGAGACACAGCACAAAGAGCGAGCAGTGTTGTGAGAGTGCCCTGTCCTGCTTCATTTCGCCTTAAGTTCCCTGTTGTTGGTCTGGAGGATGCACAGAGCAGCCCTGAGCCACCACAGCACCCTGCACAGTCACTGCCCGTGTTAGTACAAGCCGTGTGAGTGCAGTCAGGCGTCATGGTGTGCTGAGCTGACAGCACAGGACTAAAAGGTTACAACATCTTCACATTTGTTTTCCCACCTCCTCACTCCCATCCTCTGCCAGCTTTGCTGTATTGATTCCAGCATCGGTGATTCAAGAGACTGTCGCAAGTGATGGTGACTTATACAGTCAAGATGGGAAAGAACTGTCTCGTAAGAAAAGGTCTGAGAGTGAAAAAAATCAGAAAAAGCTATTTAAATTGAAGACTGGGTCAAGAGACTTGCCAAAAGAGAGGATGGATGTCTCTCCTGCAGACTTGGAGAGATGATGTGGCCTCGGGATAGCTTATCAAATACAAATTATGGAGGACAGAGTATATGAGAACAGGGGGAAATAACATGCCCTGTCTATACACACTAGAGACAATTGTAAAGCAGTTTAAGAACTTTGGATAGAAGGTTCTTCGTCAGTGTAAGTGTTCAGTGCTAGGGAGGTGCAGGAGGAATACTGAGGTCTCATTTTCCCGGCTCTTGTTTGTTAGTGTGCATGTGGAGGGGTTATTCCCAGTCAGCCTGGGTTGGTTTTATTACCATTTTAGTTCATTATTTGACATTTTGCTCCAGGCTTGAAGATCTAGACCTTCATTTTGGATTTATATGGCATTCAAAATCTCCAGATTGTCAAATAGATTGCATTTGTATTGTACAGAATTAATTGTGCTAATAAGCTGCGATAGACATTGTGATTAATGCATATGTTTTATTGTATGCAGCCAGCTCGTGGAGTTTGTATGTATTTGCTATAATTAAAATAATCAGCAAATATATTAACTGAAAAAACACATACCAGTTAATGAATCCTTGCACTCTTTTTAGGTAGGATGTTTCCGTTTTATAGATGAGAAAACTCAGGTACAGCTTCTTCATAGTAAATAGCTGTCAATCTGGAGATACAGAGTAAGGACATAATGAGAGTAGAGGGAACCGGCATATTAGTGCATATTGTGTTGGAGTATAGGTCTTGTATTTTGCTCATGCATAAGGTAGCCAAATAATTACATTCTAGAGTAAATTTAGGATGCACTGGTACTCTGTCCTTGTGATACCACAATTTGATCTTCCCTCTGTAGCCAAAACCATGATTCTTGCTTTCCCCTGGGAGCACAGAACTGAATTTGCCATCAGGTGCAGTATCAGCGTTGGGAGTGACAACTCCATTTTGTTCCACTGTACGCACATTGCATCCCCAGATAACCCCGCAGTCAAAAATACAAAACAATCTGGCTAAAATTAAAACTGCTTCTTAAATTGTCTGTCTGATGTTGCCTGAAGCTTTTTGTTCAGTTTATCTTCACAAGGTCACTGAGACAGAAGAGTGCATTCTCTGAGCGTGTTGGCCTGGAGCCGTTCATGTGGATGCTTTCATTTAACATTTGGGGCGTTCTCCCTTCCGTCCCTTCCTTTTTACTCCTCCATTTTCTAACTCTCTCTGCTCCCCCCTGTTGAGCTCAGGATCCCTCAGATCAATACAGGTAGGAAGAAAAGCTATCCTTTTTTATCACCTTAACATGTAATCACTGATGATAAGCTTTCTGGGCACCCAGGCTGTCAGGGGCCAGAGCCTGCTGGTCTGTCTGCCAAAGCTGCCACAGCCTGCCTGCAGTGCTGCACTCAGCTTTGCTGTCATCCTGCCACGCAGAATATTTGTCTTGCAAAACCATGTGTTTGAAGCAAATTCTGTTTCTGCCCCTTTCAGTGGCTTGCAGTGCGCTCTTGGACTGCTCACTTAAGATCAAAATAATAAATACACGTTTCTTTGAATATTTTTTTAATAGTCAAGAACAGGAAATTTCCATTCAGATTAATAGTGACTGTGTGCTCTGAGAGACAGCCCAAGTGTTGTAAGGTGAGCTTACCTTAAGATATTGAAAATTGGAAGCCACTTTAGAAGATTGAAGCCAAATTTTAAGATCTGATAAAGGTCATAAGCGACTATGAGTTTGGCATGTGCTGTCTAGAATGAACAGAATCAGGAGTCTTCTCTTCCTGTGCAGCAAAAACCAGTGTGAGAGAAGAGTAGCGCAAAAAGCTGTTGTGCCAAGTGAGGAAGTGACCCAAAACTTCCGAGCTTCATTTTCTTCAGCTCTGCAGTGGGTATAATTGCAAATACTTTACTCATATATACATGTTAAAAATTAGTAAAATGTCCACTTGACTGTTGTTAATTATAAAATATAATAAAACTTCTTCTATATATGAGAGATCTGTAGGCAGCACACATTTCAGTTGCAGCAAGCTGCTGCAGGAAGCAAACAGCTGTTTCCAAATTGGTTAATTAAATTAAGGCAAAAACTAGAATATTAGTTCAGATTGTTCAAAATTCTCTCTTCTCTTTCCTTTCTGCGTTAGGGAACACAGACTGAGCAGTAGTCCACGTAAATTACTATGTAATCTGCTGTGTGAAACCCCCGTATTTAATACCTCCTTAACAGGGATGTTAAGATGGATTAATTGTTCTTTGCTCTGGTCTCTGAAGATAAAGGGTAATTACTATTAATTATGTGTAATTGAAAAATTGCTTCTTCACAAAGAATCCAATAGCATTAGCGGGACTTTAACTTCTTGCTACCTACATGGAGGCGTACAACATTCCATAATGTTATGGCAAAGACTGCCATAAACTTACGAATGGCCTCAGAGAATCCTACTCACTTTCCAGCCCGCGCTTGAGACCAGTATTTTCAGAGATGACAGATCTCAGAGTGTGCTACTGAACCAGGACTCAGTGTTTTGTTCTGTGCTGAATGGCACTTAAACAGAAGATGCATTTTGTGAGGGTGGTTGTCATTGATGATGCTGCAAGACTTTTCCCGAGTAAATTTCCAGAAACCTGTGTAACAGCCACAGGTAAACCAAAGCGAAAATTTTAGAAATAAACAAACAACAACAATGAAACAAACCCTTGAGCTTGCCTATCTGGGAAACCCATGACTCTTCAGTAACCAGTACATCACCTGTGGGTAAGCGCAGGCAGTAGAGGTGTCTGACAAACAGTGGAGGCTATGTTGAGATATTTGAGTTAAGGTGAAAAAGAAAAAAAATATTTTTACAAGGCCAGAGCACTTTCAGTTATGTCAGATTAGTAGATTGGTTAGCCTGAGACCTGAAATTCCTAGCTGCCCCACTGATTGTTGTTGTTAATTAAAAAGCTCAAAATATTTTGGTGCATAACTTCCTTTGATTTTAGTGGGAGTTGAGCACCTTCATATGCATGAAAATCCGGCCCTTAAGCTCTCCAGACCTCAGCTTTACATTGGCAAAATGG
The DNA here is from genome assembly GCA_011057875.1 of Pterocles orientalis. Classification (NCBI taxonomy): domain Eukaryota; kingdom Metazoa; phylum Chordata; class Aves; order Pterocliformes; family Pteroclidae; genus Pterocles; species Pterocles orientalis. Next base: position 931,245 of record WKFP01015458.1, read on the forward strand.
GGATAATAACATTTTTCTACTTCAAGGGGTACTACGAATAAATTATTGAGTTATCATGCACTAAAATAATATAATAATTGAGAAAATAGAAGCTCTTATGGCATCAACATGGCCTACGCTGAGCCACCTTCTTCACATATGGGCTGGTGTAGAGGGTACTCTGGAACAAAAATAATGACTAGTGTTGCTTGTCTTGCGGGTCTTTGCTCTCTGCTGTTCCTTTCCCATGTGTGGATTAACTCAGGGTCCTGTTTTACAGTAAGATGTATCTGCTTATGGTGCCATATACTGAACAATCCTTTCTCCACACGGCTTTATGTTTAACTTCAGCAGCCTAGAGCAGTGTAGAATCAGAGCTGTCTTCTGCAGAGCACTTGTCTCCCTAATGAGGGAGGCAATGAAAAACACTTTCCAGTGCATCCATCACTCAGCAGCTGTGGCTCTGAGGCGAGAGGACAGCCATCCTGGAGCAACCTTATATAATCTGTGTGCTGCCTGGCTCTGGCAGGGCTGCAGCAATGTGTGCAGGGGAGGAGGGAAGCCGCAGTGGAGCTGCTCGGTGGGGTATGGCCAGGGCTCCCCTTGGCAGCTCTAGGGTCTCAGCTTGTACTGGTGTCAGCTTGATGCAAATAATATGTCAGTCACTGACTCACTGGGACACACGGGTCTCAACTCTTTGCCTGACCCACTTCGACAGAGACTTCCCCAGCCGTCTGTTCTTGCCTAGATCCGGTTTTAGCTGCAGCACTCCACTGCCCAGCACAGTTAGTGAAAGCCCCTCAAAACCAGAGCGGGGTGCAGTATGTGAGTACAGATTTGGGTGGGGACAACCGACAGCCGACTCTTTATTTCTGCTGAGCTGACTGAGGGTGCTCACAAAGGCCAATAAGTGCAAACAGATTTCCAGAGGCAATAGTTGTTATAGATTGAAGAAGACAAAAAGCACTGGAAGCATCTGACCTATTTTGGGAAGCTTGCTGGGGCTTTTTGCTTTTATTTTGTTTGATTTTTTTTTTTCTAAAGATGTGCTTGCACCTGAGTCAAAGAGACTGTAAATATTTGTCACTTTTCCTAACTATGTTCACCATGAAGACAGAAGCAAACTAAAAAATATCTTGCTGCATTTTCTAGGCTGATTCTACCAGTTGCCCTGAGGGCATGGGGGCTTGAGCTGCACTTGAGATTTCTTCCTGCTGCTGGTTGTTCCCAAGCTAAAGCTCCTGGTGATGCACATAGCAACCTTCCTGAAGTGCTTGATGGCATCTGCCACAGTGCAACGACTCGGGGGGGCAGTTGACCCAGGGCATGTCCCTCAGGCCACCTCAGTAAAATTCCATCTTGTACATGCTGGAACTCAAGCAGTTGTTATGTGACCTTCTCTGTCCCTGTTTCATACCTGTGATGCTTAAAAGATCATGTTCATCCTGCTGTAACATTAGTGACTTAATTAGAGATGAATTTGGTCCTACTGCCTCTGAACATGAGCAGCTTCCATCAAGTCATCTAAAGGATCAGATCTGGTTTCTTCTCTCTCTCAGTGCTGGTGGCATCTGGTTTCATTTTCCATCTTTCCTAAGGGAGCTCACTTTTCCCCACATTTCAGCATATGCCTGTTGTATGTCAGCGCCCTGGGCTGCCTGTGCCTCTGTGTCAAGCCAAGTACCACTCTTCCAGCCAGCAAGGTACAAGACGGTGTAGAGACAGAACGTGAGATGCATCAAGAATTGGTGTTGTGGACCGTGCATAGCTTAAAACTAATACCTGCTTATGGGTCAAGAAACTAAGTTGGAGCCAGTTAAGTGTGGGGGGTTTATATCTCTGTGTGGGCTGTGTAGAGGTAGCAAAGTTTTCATCCTGTAGCGTCAGAGGAGTCAGTGCCTTTGCACAGCATGGCTCCTCTTTGTTAATAACGTAACAGGCACCCAAGGGACTTCTCAGGGTAAGTGACCAGGTGGGGCACTGCTGGTGAAATAGCAGGGCTAACAGAGGACACGTACTCCTAGCATCGTAACTTAATGTCCAGCACTGTCCCCATTTATTTCTAAGTATGTTGATGTGGGAAATTTTCTGCATGTGGTGGTTTGTCTCTAGGAGATTGATTCTTTTAACCTGTTGCACCCCTTCTTCCCTGTCCCCACCCAATCACTTGGCCAAAACAAAACTCCCTCGGCTTTGTTTGTGGCACGCAGAGGGACAGATATTTAAGCAACAATGACGGAGTTATTTTTTGTAAGATGTGTTATTATAATATTACTCAGTATTGCAAGATCAACATCTATGAGTCAGATCACAGACATTAACAAAATAATTTAAAAATAATTTTGTTTAATTAATTTACTTAAATTATACATAGTGAGCTCTTTTATTTTGGGGGCTTGCAGGGTGCAGGTGTTTCTCTGTAAGTGTGGGGGCAAGCAACTTCATTAGTCTTTTAATAATCTTTTAGTATCAGAGACTGATGGTGTCACCTTATACTGAAGCTCATTTTTCAATAAAACTGCAGCAGTTTATAACATGGATACAGAGCTCGTGCTCCCATTCACGTTCCCTCCTACTCTACCCTGTATTCTCCAGCAGAAAGATACCACAGTGACAAACACAGAAAATTGAAGGACATGTACTAAATCTCACATTCAGTTCTCCAGTCTTTCACACCTTATAGCTTTATAGAGGAGGTGATGTTTAGAGGACAGGGCATAAGTAACTTTAGATTAGGTAATGGAGTTAAGGACTTCATATCCAAGCAGAGTGTCTTTTTGGCTGTCAGCACCGTGTAACCATGTCACCAATATCCAGTCTGATGTTTTCTTTATTATTATTCATAAGCTCCCATACCTAACAGCAATCAAACTCTTGAGGCTGTGCCGTCTTGGGGATTATCACACTTGCAGGGAGGTTAAAGTCACTTTGCCTCGGAGTCTTCTGCCTCTGAAAAGTGCCCAAGGCTAATCACTGTGAAATGTGACGCCTGTCATGTCTTCTTGTTCAAGTATGTGTGGCAGGCCTGTCATTCACTAAAAGCCTTAACATCTGTTATTACATGGTAATCCTCACGCATCAGGCTTCCAAATAAGAATCTGGTGGAGCCCAGCAAGGTATGGCTCAGCCTTAGTTTGCATAATTCCCAGAATGCAAGGCAACTTGCTCTCCCTTCTGAAATCATTAATAAGCAATAAGAATATTATATAAGCTGGCGTCTTTTTTTAAACCATGATAATTTCAAATGCTATTATAATTAGGATGAAGATGAGAGTTTGAGCTGGGGGAGGGAAGAGACAAAGGATTAAGCTGCTCTCCACCGTGACGTTAGAAGGTGGCTTTGTCTGTTATATCCTAGTTTGGACACTAATGGATATGCTTTAGGCACATGAAGAGGCAAATAGACAATTTATTTAAAAGTATTAACCCTTTTCATCCTGAAATGTTATCTCTTGCCACAAATAGGATCAGTTCACTTATATTCTGACTAACTGACCCTGTAGAAAAAGCCTGAAAAGCAATGTATGTTTGTGTTGTATCCTGATGACTATCAACTCAATAGTGGGTCAGATAAAGCAGACAAAAGTGTTCTGTTGCTGAAAATGTCTTTGTTTAAGCCAGAGTGACTGCTAGCTGATTGTGACTACAGTGCTATCACATCGCCAGAGACCTGGCCTCTTGGGTAGCAGGTCCTAGGCCAAGACAGATCGGATGTGATATTTTAATGAAGAAAAAGTTCACTGTCTGGATTGAGCAGGCAGGATTTGCTGGAGGAGGAAAACCAGGTGAAAGTACGGTTTATAGATGTAACTAATAGGGCCACTTCCTTTGGAATAGGAAAGATTTTAAAAGTCACTTGTCAAAATAATTTTCCCTCTAACGCTGCAGCAGCCCTCGGATCTGAGCATGTTCCTGATGTTGCCCCCCACTCACATGCACGAACACGGGGAGGCAGGCGGGAGGAGGCAGCTGCACTGACACACTATGGGGTTTGCAAGAACATGATGGCAATTTAGCAGAACGATTAAAAGATTGCAAACATTTATTAATAGCTTTGCTGCTGCAGCAGCTCTGCCAGAGAAGCCTTCTTTCCTCAGGGATGCTGCCCGTTCCCTCCTAGAGCTCTAGAAGTTGAAAACTCTGTTTTGGGCTCAGTTTCAGTTTAAAGACACAGTTATGTACAATACTGCATACCACTTTAACCCACTACCCAGGGCAGAGGATGGGGGGAACTTGAGTGTGAGAAAGAAAGAAGAGAAGGCATGCAGAGCAAAAAGAAAGCATCTTTTATTTTCAGCTATTGCTTGTCCTTTCTTTTCTTCCCTGTGCTCTTCTCCCTTTCTCTCATTTCTCTACTTTATCCACTCCTTTTCCTCTCTCTTGGGACAGAGAAACTTTTTGTTCAGTGCGTTGGCACTAGGTTCAGATGTGGGTCTATAATGTCTTTTTGATACCGTATAACATAATCAGTGGAAGACAGGTATAAAAGCAGTGTTGGAGAGGATCTGCTAAAAGTTCTGCAGAGCAATTGAATTTCCTAACATGAGCACAGTCAGTTCTTTTGCAATTCTCATGACTGTGTCATTGTCTCTTTGGATTTCTTTATGATTGGGAGGACACAAAGATTCAATACAAGAAAAAATACTTCATGGCTGATCCTACTGAACAGCAGTGAGCACTGTAAATGAGATGCACAGTTCTGATGTTTGAGTGCACAATATCTGAGACATTTTTATCCCACAGACCAGATGATGGTGACTGACTGATATAATTTTGCAACAGGAGGGTATTTATCCTACACATGGTGACCTCCTCCATATTCCTATCCACAGTGGAATAATCAGTTTCTTTCACTTTTTTTAAAACTGAGTCCTAAGAGACACTGAAATGTCTGGACAACCTGAAAGGGAGAATTTTTTTTCTCCTAAGCAACACTGACAGTAGATATGAATGCTTGTGTGCCTGTCGTTATCTAAAATCCTGCTTGTAACTGGGTAGATGACAGCACACCTCAACCATGTCTTCTCCTGTACAGCATGGCCAAGAGACCGGACGTGCCGTTGGGCATCAGCAGTTGATTACCTGTGCTTAGCTTTTTAGTTCCATCAGGAGAATTTTACTTCTATTCATGCACACAATTTAATCATGCCACTTGGCAATTTGAGAAAAATCTCATTACATAATCACTACATCTCTGTTTAATGCAGTAGAAGAGGCAGAAGGGAAGGCAAAGTGGATCCAGTGAATCAAAAAGGAGAAAAAATATGGTGGTGGAAGGATGCAGGAAAGAAAATAGAGCTGAATTATGAGTCCTGCATTGTTCTTGCCTGAACCTGCTTTGGGTTGATTTGGCTTTTTTTTAACTGTTTCCCCTGTTCCTTGAAGTTTTCAGTTAAAATATTTCCTTTGTCAGTTTCCAAGTGCCTTGTTCAATTTGGAACTTGACTAGCATTGATTTTTGTCTGTTGCAAGGGGATGTTGCTTGTGAGAAAGTTCTGATTATCTCAATTCAATTCTGAATACCATGATCTTCATGGGACAACCTGGGAAACTACGCAAGCCAAGAGATAAGTGTAAGCCCCAGAGAAATCTTCCTCCCTTGCAATGTTTAAGGGAAGTCTGTGGAAATTTCTGGAGAGCTTGGCCGGCAGCCTCTAGGACCTTAAAAAGCCCTGCTTTTCTAGGGAATGAGTGCAATACTTTGAATATTCCTAGTCTAAAGGACAGAGAACCCGCGTGCAATTTTAGTTGATACCATGGATGAGTTAGGGCTAATTGCTTCTTTGCTTTTTGTCTTTAGGAGCGGGAATTCCGAGTGCTTGGAGTAACCAAAGAATGACATAGATGAGGATGAAACAGACATGGATGTTGGAGAGGCACCTGGTCTCAGGTGAGAAAGGATATAACAGGATCCCACAAACACCAGTTCAACAGAAGGAACTACTTTCAGAGATACTTTCTCATTTCTTGTTTGACAATTGGAGATGGCAGGCCTCTCCAGATAGCTTCAGCTGCTCTGTCAGAGTTCTTATCCTTTGCTAGCAGTAACTTTTTCGTTTACATTGTTACATTGGTTTCAGTGTCTTTAACTTCCAAGTTCGCCCTGTGTGATAACAAGAGGATGCCTTACAGTCTTGGGACAATTAGAGCACATGTTGTGGAATTGGTTTACGTTTTTTTCGTGTCCTGAAGGACTGTTTTGGGATGTGTTGGCCTTTACAAATATTTAAAGAAAGAACCTGTATTTCGTCAGTATTTCCCTTGCTCCCATCATAACCTTAGCCGTCACTGAGGCTCTTGCCTCCCATATACCTCATTTTCTTTTTACTATTTTCTTGCTCGTTAATAAAAATATATATTGTATTTCTTAAGTATAGGAACCACCATGCTCTCTGTTGTGGAGTAGTCACAGTGTAGCCACTGGCTTTCCCTCCCATTGTTAGGACAGATGGTACTTCAGGGTACACTGGCCATATCTCTTGAAGTAAATGGAATTGTATCTTTGCAAATGAGCAAAGAATTTGCTTTCTTATGTATTTAGATATCTCTCTATGTCCTGTGTCTTCCACTGGCTACTATGTCTGCATCCAAGTGGCAAGTAACAGGACTACAGCTATTGTTAAAAAACCTGCGTTGAGATTCAAATACAACAGAGGACCCAAGTGTTAAGTTTCTCAATTGATAAATACGTTTATTAGTGAGATTAAAAAATCCTAGAGTGCTAAGAAATTACTGAAATTCCAGGAGTTCACCTTTTCTATCCTTCTTCCATCACTGAAGGCAGATAAGCATTTGAAATTGTTACCGAGGGACTGACCTTTGCAATTTTCTTTCTTAGCCATCAGACAACACAGGAGCTGGGGACAGCACTCAGGTACAGCCCAGATCCATCCTTGAGGCACAATTAGTCTGGAGTTGTACAACCTTTGTAAAGCTTGGATTCCCCAGAGAGGCTAAGGAATATAGCAATCAATAGCAATGTGGCTAGATCTTTTCAAATTGCAAAATTTAGAGATGAGAGAAGAGGTGATGAGCCTGTCCCTTCTGCACAGTGAAAAGTAAGGAGGTGAGGATCTTCTGTTATTACTGATATAGGAACATCACAAGAGAAAACAGATATTCTTTGTAGCCTTGTTAGGAGACAGAGCAGAAGTAATAATGAGGAAAGAGAGGAGAGGTCAGAGGTGGTAGCAGAAACAAGAATTGTCCCTTCTGAGTGCCAGGTCCTAGTAAATAACTTTCTAAGAGCTGAGAAGAAGGTAGAAAGCAGGACAGGGATCTTTTCAAGGTTTGGGTTCTTCTATGACCCTTCTGTTTAGTAAAAAAAAATAAATCGTCAAAGGTAAAATATTCCCAGACAACATGAATATAGAAATGATGAGGCTGCACATGGTGACTTATAAAATTCTAAAGTAAGTAGTTTTTAAAACTCTGTGAGAACAAAGTCATTAACTTTTAACAGAACGTACTTTGTTGTTTTGGTGATGAATCAAAAACAGGAGGGAAGATGAAAAGGCAGCTCATGTAAAGCTGCATCATCCTCTGCCTCCATTGAGACAATACTGCATCACCTTTGCTGGTAGCAAAAAATCTGTCAGGCTTTGTCGTCATTTTGCATCACAGCATGACCCAAAAGCAAACATACCCTCTGCCGTCACACAGTGCAGTGCCAGGGATCACTTGCGGAACTACAGCGGCCGTGTAGCTGGGGAATATTGCTCTTGTCAGCACTACTGAATGTTGACAAACTGAGAGAACTGCAATATATTGCTCTGTTTATTCTGTTTGTGTAGATCTTCATCAACCTTACCAGTTTTCAGTTCCAATAATAGCTCTGTGTGAATTTTATTTTTCAGTATTCTACTTGCAAAGGTTTGGTTTCTAAGATATTCTGGATTGCCTGTGCTGTTGTCCTGAGCTTGCTTTCTCACACAGTACTTGAGTGAGCCATGGGTCACAGCCATTAAATTTAGTTTATGGAAAACATACCAGAATCACTTCGATCACATTATCTTAAACTCTGCATTTCAAAGAAATGTAGCACTAGAAGATTTTGTCATTTCTTGTCTCCAAATCTTTCTTTTTCTGTAACAGTAATACTGGCTTCCGGACCCTGTGTGTGTTCTTCTTTGGCATCCACTTTGTATTATCCTTCCTACCTGATACTCTTTTCCTTTCTTTTAACACAGTGTTGGTTTAAATTATTTCCCCTACCATAAGTACTCACTCCCAACCCCTCCATTCTCTGCTGATCACAGCAAATTTGGTATGTTTATCTTGACTAGGACTTGTGTTTTACGTACTTACATAGGTGTTTATCCTAAAGCTCATGAAACATCTATCTTTAGTGTCTTAGGCTTGAGAAAAGGACATGTTTCAGGACAGATCCATTTGCCTCTAAATAAAGCCCACATGAACAAAGCAAATAGTTGCTAGAATTCCTTTACTCTGGGCACCTGACGTCCTATGCAAGTTCAGGAAATCACACAGGGAGGCATTCCGCTTTCCTGCAACAGGACTAGAAGAGATTCAGCTGTCCAGCAGCTCCATGCAATGTCTTGTTTAGAGGAGGATGCGGGTCCTGGGTGAATTTATCTCACAATGGAATAAGCAAATCTAAGTCTGACATTTCTTGTTAAAATTCTAATTTTCTTTCCTCATAGGAAATACAGAGGTGTGCCTAGGATCACACCTCACCTGCTTGTTGCTGTGTCCATTCACTGAACAGTGTCACCAAGTCCTGGTAAGGAGAAGTTCTTTGAAGTGGAATGAGAGGTTCACTTTCAGAGGTGTGCTCAGACATTTCCATAACAAACCAGTTAATGGGTTAGAAGCTCCAGTTGAAAACCAGGGTGGCATGGATAATGGTGTGGACAGAGGGGGCTGAAGTGCCGGTGTCAGTTTCTAAGCGCTTGTGATGGATTTTACATTATTTTTATTCACAAGGTGATGTGGCTTTCGGGTGCTTGTGAGTAATGACTAGAGCTAGTTTGTTTAGTGTCCCTGTCCCCCAAGGCCACTGCCCTTTGAGAGGGAACAGTGTGTACCACTGCTTTTGGCAGCCACGCTCCCAACCTGACGCAGCCGGTTTGGGGGGGCCATGGAGCCGGCAGAGATGACTCATTCCGCCTCAGTGGCTCATTGAGGAGCTGCAGGGAGAAGCTATTTATAACCAGACCTTTCAGGTTCAGTGCAGCAGCATCTTCAGCAGAAGGAGGGGGACAGAATGGGGATGGCACAGAAGACTTTTCAGATACAGATCAACCCCCTCCCCAATATTGTAGCCCGCAGCTGACTTCAGACAGCCCTTTTTCCTAAGCCTTTTGCTCAGCTGTCTGGGTGCTCTGGTCCTCGTGTAAGATTCTGCTGGTAACTCATCAGCTCCTCAAAGAGCAAGGAGACAACTGTGAATATCATCAGTGTGAACAAAACACAAACTCTTTCTACTGTAGCTGCTGAGATGGCTCTTGCTGATTCTTTATGACACATGGCCATAGCATTGTCACCTTATCTTCTTTTTCTCTGTCCATGTTTATCCCTGGCTTGCCATTAAGATGAGCTCTTTTCATGGGTGTTTTCAAACAGTCTTTACGCTGCCAGCAAATCCCGTTTAAACCTCCTGAGGTTTCTCTTATATACAAGCTAACACTATGATTTATGAAACTGTAGTTGTTTTTCCAATCTTGCTGTGGACTCATTTAATCTTTAGGTGCTTCCATGACTCCATATGTGAAACAGAGATAACGATACCTCCTGGGTTAAGCACAGTGTGATCTATAGCTATGAAACACCACCTAAGTGGTAGTATTATTACCAGAGAGAGTCACAGAACAATAGAAAAGCATATCACACAACAGTAGAGGACAGCATGTGTTAAAGAAAATATTTACTATGAGTACACATGCCTTTGTATCTAGGTAGCTGTGGCCTTTATCTTGAAGTGTATTAGCATACATTAAAATTATTGGATTTTATGTTAAACTAAACTTCTTCAAGTTTTCTGTTCTCTTAAGTGGCTGTTGAATTCAAAGCCACATGGCACCAGGGATCCTGTTGTGTGAATATTTACCTTGATTTTGTTCTACGTCTGCCCTGTTCTTAAACCAATTTGCGTGTCTGGAACTGGACTGTGGTTAGAAGGCTCCCTGGCTCCTGTCATTCTGTATGCTTCTTTTCGTAGTTAAAAGGCTTCATCTTTGGCTCTTCATCTTCTTTTTCTTCTCGCTACTTCTTTCTTCCTACCTCTACTTCACTAAGTAGACAACTGGCTTTGCGGTATACGACGGGTGTACAGTTTGATGAGTACAAAGTCTCTGCGTGTTGTTAAGGCCATTTGGTGGATCCATAGGTTTCTTTGCTGTTCTCTCTTTTGTCTGTCCTGCCTCACTGAGCTATGGACCCAGAGGAATGCTGGACTTCTTTACAGTGTTTATTACCTTTATACAGAAACTGTAATAATTCTTGCCTTCAGTTTTGGCAACCAACTACAGGGGAAGTCTACACTGCATAAAACCAGACAGTGCTGTGGTGATCATTTCTTTCTTGAAGCCGGTTATAAGACTGCAGAGATTTGTGAATGTTAGATGTACCTTATATGCTTCAGCTCATAATCTGGACTGGAGGTGGCCTCTGCACAGTAGTCCCAACTCTCTCTAGGTGCCACATTATTTTCCTGAATCTCAATTTTGTTTTGGAAAAAGTAGACCTAGGGCTCTTATGGTTATAAATAAGCCTCTGAAACATCAACCAGGGATATTTGTAATGGTATTGAGAGAAAGAGACTATGTTTCAGGATCATGAAGTGTTGTGTGTTTTTTGGGGGGGTTTGTTTTTGGTTTTTTGAGTGGTAAACTGAGATGTGCAGTGATTATAACTATAATGTCAACTTTGCTCCTTGTCTCTTTCTTCAGCAAATTTTACACAGTAGATAAAATGGTTCTGGGAGCTGTAGGTTTATCCTTTCAGCAGCTGCCTTGCATTCATTCCCTTTGGCACCTTAGGCACTCTGAGCACAGCACATGTAGTGCAGCAGCTCCCCTCGTGTCTCATCACCTTCCCTTTGCCTGAGGCTTGTGACATTCTTGAGCAAACCCCTGGAAGGGGATCCCAAGGATGCTCTGGCCAGGGAGCGCACAAGGAGATGTGTCCAGGTTTGGCTTCGTGAACCCAGAACTGAGAGTGCTAGGAGAGGAAACCAAGAGTGCATACATGTCAGACACTGAAAGGATTTAGCTCCCTGCATTTCCAATTGCTTGTTTTCTATCTGGGGAAAATCCCTTTTGACAGCCCAGGCGGTGAGCTTCTAATTCCTGTCTCCAGCTCATTTTTCACTTCAATCCCTCAGCGAACGGATTTTAATGCTTGATGGATTCAAACAAAATTATTTCCGTTCCTGTGGCTTTGCAAAAGCCTCTAGGGTGTGTGTGTGTGTGTGTGTGCACAGGGGAGGAGGGATGGGGCTTGTTTTCGTTACACTCCAGTAAGCCTCCTCTCCAAGGGAAATATATTTCATTTCTTCATTTAGGGCTTTCTTGCTGATGATTCCTCCCATGCAGTCCTTCTGGCCCCTGGGTCACAGGAGGACCTGTAAGATATTTGCTGTTCCAAGGGGTACAGGATGCAATATTCCAGATCAGTGTTTCTGCTGCAAGTGGGGATTCAAATAGTATGAGCAGATTGTGTTTCCAGCAATAGCGCTGTATTAGGGGGAACAACTCTGGGAAAACTTTTGTATTCCCCAGCTCTAGCTGGGAGTAAGACGACACCACAGGGTGAGAGATGGGGTTAGGGACTGAAGCATTGCCTGGGTAATCAGCAGTCTTTACCATAGACATCTTGTTTGAACATGTATACATTCCACCATACTGTTATTGTAATGGACACGTATTGGGTTTTATTACAATTTCCAGCAGAAATCACTGTAGGGAACTGTGCAAGGGCTCTGCCTGCATAATATTCAGTAATCAGTCAGAATTTCAGATGCTCAGCCACCTTGTGTTTCTGCTGGGCTTCTTCCACAGAGTTCCTGTGTCTGGGAGGCTAAACTATTTAAATCCTCGGTATCTCACCCTTCTATCCAAGCCAAGTCTTCATCATAATAAAATTTTATTAAAAAATTGCTCTGTGATACATGGCTCTAATAAGTGTTTATAGACAGCATGCTGAAGATCCTCATTGTCTGAAAGATTTAGAGTGTTGCATGAAGTTGACGATGTCTTTCAATGTATAAAACTACTGTTGTTAGAGTGTGCTAAGCCCACTTGGTGATACCGTATCTAGATTAAGTTGTTTCAACTTATAACTGCTGCCAAGCTGTCACTTGCTCAGGCAAGGTAAAAATCTTCCTGGAGTTGGAAATGCATTGTATGTTCCTCTTCAGCATATGCCTGTCTTCTAAGACAACCTCCTGTCCACAGCCTCCTGTGAGTACTTGTTTAGAGCTATTGATTTTCATCATAAATGTGTATTGTGTCATGCTTATAACACTGGTGGATCCAGGGACTACAAGGTGTAGCTTGTGAGTTTGTTCCATTTTATTGATCTCTTCATATTATTGCAAAACCCCACTTACTCTAACTTCAGCTTTTTTCTGCATAAGTATTCTAATTCTCATTCTTTGTTTTGTTAAAAACGTTGTCTACAGGTAAGAACCCCTATTTTATGAGTGTGGATTTCTAATATATTGTGTCAGGGACTATTAGCTTGCATTATAAATACCCAAAATTATACATAAAGCTTATGTTGAAATTTTAGTTGTAAATACAGTAATAGCATTTCAGGAATTATTTGCTTATTTTGCTTGTAATTGTATACTTATTTAAACCTTGTCAATAATCCCCAAGCTTTTGAGCCAGGGACAGTAAATTAAGTATTAAAGAACTTTGGAACTTCATTAATAAAGTCATGCTAAAGTCTGTTAGGTAGAAGAGGACACTGATTTATGAACCAGTAGATACTGCCTAGCCTGAAAGCTTCAGCTACTTATTACAGCAACACTATAGGCGAGTCTCTTTTTACATATCTTTAGATTGTAAAAAATAAATCTAATTGACATTTTCAGAGGCATCAATAAGAAATTGAGCTAAATGTGAGTAAAAAGGGAGTTCTTGAATTTCTATCTTGTCTTTCTGCTGGAAAATGTGGAGATTTTACTGCAGAAGTAACTGATTCATTAACCTTGTTCTTTGTCACCACAGAAAGGAAGTAGACAAATTTTTGCAAAGTGTGTTTTTTAAGTACTCTCTTGTTTCAGCCAGTGTTCTGGATTGCTTATGTGATATTAATAATGTTTATTAATATTTTGCTTGGACATTTTCTGAAGTCACCAGTGTTCCTTTTGACGAAGGTGTCAGTTGTGAATCCACAGAATCACAGAATGTTAAGGATTGGAAGGGACCTCGAAAGATCATCTAGTCCAATCCCCCTGCCGGAGCAGGAACACCTGGATCAGATCACAGAGGAACGCATCCAGGCGGGCTTTGAATGTCTCCAGAGAAGGAGACTCCACAACCTCTCTGGGCAGCCTGTTCCAGTGCTCTGTCACCCTCACTGGAAAGAAGTTTTTTCTCATATTCAAATGGAACCTCCTATGTTCCAGCTTGAGCCCATTGCCCCTTGTCCTATCACTGGATGTCACAGAGAAGAGCCTGGCTCCATCCTCCTGACACTCACCCTTCACATATTTATAAACATTGATTAGGTCACCCCTCAGTCTCCTCTTTTCCAAGCTAAAGAGACCCAGCTCCCTCAGCCTTTCCTCGTAAGGGAGATGCTCCATTCCCTTAATCATCTTCGTGGCTCTGTGCTGGACTCTTTCCAGCAGTTCCCTGTCCCTCTTGAACTGAGGGGCCCAGAACTGGACACAATATTCCAGATGCGGTCTCACCAGGGCAGAGTAGAGGGGGAGGAGAACCTCTCTTGACCTACTGACCACCCCCCTTCGGATACACCCCAGGATGCCATTTGCTTTCTTGGCCACGAGGGCACAGTGCTGGCTCATGGTCATCCTGCTTTCCACCAGGACCCCCAGGTCCCTCTCCCCTACACTACACTCCAACAGGTCAGTACCCAACTTATACTGGAACCTGGTGTTGTTCTTGCCCAGATGCAAGACTCTACACTTGCTCTTGTTAAATTGCATTAAATTTTTCCCCGCCCAAATCTCCCGCCTGTCTAGGTCTCGCTGGATGGAAGCACAGCCTTCTGGTGTGTCAGCCACCCCTCCCAGTTTCGTATCATCAGCAAACTTGCTGAGGGTGCACTCTATTCCCTCATCCAAGTCGTTGATGAATATATTGAACAGCACAGGTCCCAGTACCGAACCCTGGGGGACTCCACTAGATACAGGCCTCCAACTAGACTCCATCCCATTCACCACAACTCTCTGGCTTCTTTTCTCCAGCCAGTTCACAATCCATCTCACTACCTGATCATCCAACGAAACCCATTGGATTTCGTTGCTGCCAATCAAATTATCTAATGCTAAATACATATTAACATCTGACTGCACTAGTTTTGTCAACAGCATTTGCTGATAACTGATAACTTATTTTAATACTGGTATCCATCACATTGTTGGAGTGAGCGTAATGGAGACTAGAAGTTGTCTATAGTGATAGAATACAGCATCAGTACCACTGGGAAAGCATTGTGCTGGGTTTTTTGTTTCACTTTGTGTCTCTTTTGTTTAGTTGGCAACTTTGAGACCAATAGGCCTTTCCTGCATTGGAAAGGCTTAGAGATACGGCTGGTGTCTTTCAGCTGGAAAATCATTATTAAGCTTTTCTTTACATTCCACATTGTACTAATCTTCCCGTATGTGCTGCCAGTTGCTCAAGTCTAGGGCTTGCTGTGCATTTGGCACAATAAACAATAATCTTAGCCACTACCCTTAAATGTTTTTCTGTCTCCTATTTACTCACATATCTAGAGTCTATAATCCTTTAATGGTGACAGGCTTATCACTGTAATCTCTGAATTTTACCTGGATATCCCTTACTTTTTTTTTTAATTGGACATAAGAGCACATCTAGCATCATACTTACTTGTGTGCCATGGCCCAATTCAATAAATGTTTCATTTCCTTTCAAGCTGATCGCATACCCATTTACCACTGCAACACTGAACTTTTCTCCTATGAACAGTTTACCTGAGGTAGCAATGCTCTGTTGCTGCTTGCAAAATTTGAGAAGCTGTCTGATCCATGACGTTTCTTGCATCTTCCCCCACATGCCAAATAGTTTCTTGGTCTGTCCTGGTTGTCATAGCACATGTGTGATTCTACACTATTTTATCTTTGAGATTAATACGCTTTTCTCTCTCAGATCTCTTCCATGGTATATTTTTTGTTTTCATTGTGTTTAAGTCTGACTTGCACTTAATTCTGGACTGGATGATTGCCATAGATTTGTTCTTTGACCTTCTATCCGTCTTGAAAATTTTGAGAGAAAACCAATTCCCTAATACGAGGCCAGACCATAATTTGAATTTTCAGCAAAAATCTCAGGAGAGGCACCCCTTAGTAATCTTTGAAAAGGTAAGAATCATCCAGGTGCATTTATTCAGTTTTGCTTCCCTTTTTTATATTTGCCTAAACCCCCGTCTTTTACACTTCATTTTTATGTGAAGTGCAATATCTCATAATGTATATAGAATTCTAGAATTGATTTGCCAGAAGTGACTGGAATCTCCTAAACATTTCAAATGCATCAAAATTTAGTATTAAGAAAAATAAACATGTGATTGTCTCGCTTTTTACTGACATACGTGGCTTTTAGTAAACAAGGACTTCTAGCACACACACACGCAATTCAGTAGTTTCCCAACTGCCTTCTGTATTTCCAGACTTTCAGCTCTTCTGGGCATCTTGGTAGCTTCTTCTTTTCTATTCAAGTTATACTCTTTGGCATCTTTTTACTCCTGATACCATATGGCATTCCTTAATCCTTCTCTGCCCAAAGTGCTTTAAAAGTTATTCCTTATTAATGACACATTTCCAGCTGTCTCTACTGAACAGAAGAAAGGCTTTTGTGATGTCCCTGTTCCTCAGCCTGGGCAACTGAACCACTTACAGTCACAGTTGCCAGGGCTGTGGCTTGGAAGGGAACACGAGCCAGGTACAGTCCCTGCAGTAGGAGACGTGGTGTGGGAATGGCAGAGGGGCACAGTCCCCAGGTTTTTCCAAAAGGAGGTTACCTCAGAAGTAAGAAGGTGTGCTGATTTCAGCTGGGTAGAGATAATTTTCTTCACAGTATCTAGTACAGAGCTGTGTTTTGGTTTATGCTGGAAGCAGTGCTGGTGACACTGGGATGTTTGGTCATTGCTGAGCAGGGCTCACACAGGGCCAAGGCCTTTGCTGCTCCTCACCCCACCCCACCAGCGAGCAGCCTGGGGGGGGCACAAGGAGCTGGGGGGACACAGCCGGGACAGCTGACCCCCGCTGACCAAAGGGATGCTCCACACCACAGGACATCATGCTCAGCACATACAGCTGGGGGAAGAAGAAGGAAGGGGCTGATGTTCAGAGTGATGGTGTTTGTCTTCCCAAGTCACCGTTATGCATGATGGAGCCCTGCTGTCCTGAGGATGGCTGAACCCCTGCCTGTGATGGGAAGCAGTGAATGAATTCCTTGTTTTGCTTTGTTTGTGTGTGTGGCTTTTGCTTTACCTGTTAAACTATGTTTATCTTAACACACGAGTTTTCTCATTTTTACTCTTCTGATTCTTTCCCTGATCCCACCTGGGGGTAGTGACCAAGTGGCTGCGTGGGGCTTATTGCTGGCTGGGGTTAAACCACGACAGAAGTATATTAAAAATGTGGTCAATATGATTTGCCTGATTACAGTGTATTGTATTACAAATGATATTACAGATGATATTTCTGTAGAACAGAATGAAACTATCAGAGTAATTGTTCCCACGAGAATGACAAAGAAATGGCCTGAGCTCTTAAAGGAAATACCCTTTAGGGCACTTCCTTGAAGAGATTGTTTTTGAAAAAAAAATAATCTCTAGAAAATAAATCTAATAAAACCCAATTTGTTTACATAGCATTGAGCCCTGTGAGCTTTGGCGCTAATTCTTCTTGGCTGACGTTGCCACTGAATGACAAATGCACGGAGTGCGAATTCTGTTCTTACACACTCTCCTCAGGAAAGCCAATACAGCCGCATGGGTGTAAATGAGCAGATGCTTTTCCCCTCTGGTAGGGACACCTGCTGTCAGAGGGCACATTGCTGAGCGAGAGAAGCTCTAGGCTGCACCACTAGTTTCTTGTCTTTTGCTGCTGTGGATTGCATCTCTGCATGAGTTGTGCTGCTATTATTATTACTATTATTATAATAATTTATTATTATTATTATTATTATGTGACACTGCAGATCTATTCCCCTCCTTCCAAGATGCTGTTTCTGCCAGAGCTTCTTCTGCCTTTGATCACAGCCAAGAAGATGGCTTTGACATGTATGTATTCCCCTAGCCCACTGCAAAGTCCTAATCCTTCCAATAGCTGGCGGTTTTCAGTTTAAGTCTTTTATTAATATTCCATCTTAATTGTAAATCACTTCAGTGATATCCAAAAGCCTGTCTTACATAACAGCCTTATCCACACTTGAGTTCTTCAGAGCTGGAGCGTTAGGAAAAACCTCTGTTTGATCTGCCTAGTCTGTCATTAGTTCTCATGCCTTTAATGCACAAACCCATTAGAAATTAACAATACACTTCAAATGTTTAAGCTTAGTCCATGTATATTTTTAAAAAATTGATATTATTAGAAAGAGCAAGACTTGCTGTCATGTACAGATTTAAGTGATGTAGTTAGCAAAGTCTCTGTAGTCTTCTAGGAGCCTTGTT
This sequence comes from Pterocles orientalis, assembly GCA_011057875.1. NCBI lineage: Eukaryota > Metazoa > Chordata > Aves > Pterocliformes > Pteroclidae > Pterocles > Pterocles orientalis. Next base: position 949,074 of record WKFP01015458.1, read on the forward strand.
TGCAGCTCTAAATCATCTGGAAAGTGAAAGAAGCTATAGGAAATGGAAAGAACTAAGATATTTCATGAAGTGTTAGTGGTGATAAGATCCTACTATGCACTAGCTTTTTCTGAGCTAGGTAAACAGATGAGAGCACTTGGAAACTGGGAACTGCTTGTTTCCTCACTGTGAATATCCCAGAAAGTCACTGAAAAGGAAGGCAGGAGAGGTGTTTTTACTAATCAATAACCGGCCTTTATGAAGTACAGTACTTAAAATTTTAATTCATTGCAGATGATTATACCTTTTCCTCTTACACTGCTTCGGCTCTTTCAGGTAATTGCCAGCTTTTCTCAATGTTTATGTATTTTAGTAAAGACTGGGAGTGAGCCTTAAAACTAACAAACCCACATGTTTAGAATATGAACCTGCATGTTTACTTGTCCAAAGGAGATTTTCTTCAGGAGACTGATTCAGCTCAGACACATGTTGTTCAGACTGAATACAGCCCAGAGAGTAAACAGAGAGCCTTACTGGTAAACTAATGCAGGAAACAAACAAGAGTTTGATGTTATTAATAAGCAGATAAAGGACAGATGTGAACTTGAGCTTCAGACAGCAAATATGAACCTCTTCTTAAGTCCCACTTCAAAAGATAAAGAATGTACCAGCATGTGTCCACAGTTTTCATTTAGAAGTCACATCCAGAAGCAGATTCATGTTTTCTCCAGCTTCTGCACATGCTGCGTTAAATGATTTTTAGAAGCCGGCAACACTTTCTGCTTTGTATCTGAACAGAAATTCTTAAATCCAAAGACCTGAGAACACCTTTGGAAAGCAGGTGTTACTGTGCACTTCACAAGGAAAGAAACTAAGGCATAGTGCAAAAAGCTCAAATCACCAGAGGAACTCTTCATGGGGGGGGGAAGATGCCAGAATTTCGCATTCAGCAATTCAAACAAAATTCCAGGCAGGCATTTTGACACCCAGCTCCCTGCTTATACACTAGTGTGTGCTGCCTGCCTGAAAACTGCAAAGCTGATTTTTACTAGTGCACAAGGTAAAACTACTTCATTCTGTATGAGTTAATTTGATCCTTTAATAACTATGAAATAGAAATGCTTCTCTACATGTTTAACAGGATTTGTTGGAAATTACGAAAAACCTACATTATTTAATATAACTTGATAATTAATGAGATGTTAGATCAACTACCAAAATGTAGCACCTCTCTGAAATGAGGCATAAAAAGCATTTTGCAACTAACTTATTTGTAGAATTGACAAATTACTTTGTCTGAAATAGAAGGGTAGCTTGGGCATGTAACTGCCTACTCTGTAATTTGTTCAGGACATCAGGTCTTCCATCAAATTACTGCAGAAAAAAAAGAAAAAGTAAATGTCCAAGATTATGAATCCTCAGCACCTTTGTTTAGTTTCTTGTGCCAATGACAATAGTAGCAGCATCTTGCCCTCTCTCCCTCTGTGAGCCTGCCAACTCAGCAATGGAGTGGGCATGCTTGCACAGGAGTTTTGCGCAGCTCTGCTTCTGAAACAAGGTGTCCTTCCTCCGCTGGCCACGTGTTCCTGACCCTCTTCTTTTGTGTCAGTACTAGTGCCATGACTTTTCATCTCAAAGGGACTACAGCTGCTAACAGAAACTTGCCCAGGTTTTGCAACTCATACGACTTCCTTTCTGGTTACAAGCCAGATGTGCCAAACCCTGTCTCTCTCTGGAGCTATCTTCTACCAGAACTGTGCTGGTTATGTACTACCTGTGTTCATTAAATAAAATATTTGCAAGAGAGCAGCTGTATGGAGATAGAGCAGCTGCCCTGTAGATAGCGAGTGATTCACTCCAGCCAATCCCAAATTAATTGGAACTCACTGCAGTTATTGCATCCTCTCACCAGTGTGTTGTATAACTGGTTTATATGTTGGGTCACATGAAGGTAGCTCATATTTTAGTTGTTGGTGGTGAGAGAGTCAAAGGATGAAAAGCAGTGGCTACTTCTGATTTCCCAGGTGCATCAATAGTGGCAGAGTAAAATATGAGGACTGATGTATCATAACCTTGATACACCTTAGTACCCTTCCCACTGGAAAGCAACCCTTTCCCAAAATAAACACAAGAGGTTTTCTCTGCCAGGAGACTGGCCAAAGATCAGCCTGGCAGGCAATGAGCAAGCAATAGCAATAGCCTTGTCACCAAACTACTTCCAACCCAGAGGGCAAGTACCTGGCCTTCAGTGCTACTCTCTTTCCCTCCCATGCCCTAAAACTAATTCCTTAGGCAGTTAATAAGTAAGCTTTTTTTTTTTTTTTGTAAACTGGAAAAAATTAAATGTTCCTAGTCAGAAAAAAAACCAACAGGCTTTTTACCTGATAATCAGGGATACATTTTAATGCAGCTGAAGAGTCCACCTGTCTCTCTGAAAAGCAGCCATAATCTTGTGGTCCAGATCACATTTCACAAATCATCACATGCGTAGTTTACTGTGACTGTAAAACATCTGCATGTGCTCATGAAAAGCTTTGCTCTTATCTAGGAGAGCTCAGGTCATCTGAAAGTGGAAAATTACGAAGTGATTTAAATTTTTCCTTCCTCTATTAATTGCTGATCTCAATGTAAGCCAAAGACAAGCCAGCCAACTGAGCATTTCTTTGCTATTTACTCTTTGGAACATTATCATTTTGTGCCTTGAGACTGTGTCAAACAGAGAGAGGCACCACTGTCACTGTTAAAACCACATCAAGTCTTGTATCGGTGATTTTCAGAGTATTTCTTTTTCCTAGAACCTGTACTCAGATCTCCACTTTAATGTGCTTCCTGCCTGCCTTGTGGTTCACCTCCACTTGCACAGCAGGGGTTCTACACAGATGTGACCATGAAGTTGACTGTGGTTGGGCAACAGAGATGTCTGATACAAAAGAGGTGACATTTGCCAGCCGTGGGCACTAAAACTGTGAAGCTGAGCCTGCTATATCAGCTTAATTAATTGCATTCCTAGCTGTGTGAACTGGAAGACTGAGGCTCAAACAGTGTGTGGGAGAAGGAGGTAGGGTGAGGAGTAATTCCAGGAAAATTATTTACTTCTGTTACACACCTGGAGTAGGGATGGTTGGGTCCCTTCTCAGGAGTCTGGCTAAAGTGTGGCAACACATGCTAGCTCAGGGGGCTCTGCCATGTATGTCCTGCTGAAGAGCAGAGTTTCGGTTGCATCTTTCGTGTTATTTGGTTTAACAAGCTCAGAAAGGATTGGGGCAGCATATCCACGTGAAGTGTGGTCTACTTTGGCCTCTGGTGTGCCAACAGCATAGAGCTGTAGAGCCAACCCAAGGTCTGTGCCCTCATAGAGCATTGTAGTGAAAAGGTTTGTTGCTTTCCCTTTGGAAACCACCCCCTCTTCCACACTGACGGTTACTCTTACCTGTTTTTCCCACTGCCAGCTGCACAGACACAGCCTGGCCCGCTGGTGAGCCCTATTATAATGTATAGGGAGCTTCACCTTTGTCCCTGCCTGTTTTCTTCTCCCCCTTAACTCTGTCATCTTGCTTTCCTTCAGCTCTGTTGTTCTTGTAGTTAATCTGTTCCTCTTGTGGACTGTTACTTCTGCTGCATTGCCCTTCATCCTCCTTCCCCATTCCTGTAGGCTTATTACAGGGTCACAGTGAGGCCTTTCCCCCCTTCGATGCTATTTGACTGTAAAAACCAGTAACTTCCAATCCATCTGCCAGGCCTGACAAACACAAAGGGGAGTTCTCTGTTTACAATCAGGATGTGAGTAACTGGGGTGGATTTGAGCACAGCGATTACAGCCAGAACAATAATGCCTTTGTAATGCTGTTGGGATTATTCCTCTCCCATGGAGTAAAACCTGAAGAGCAATACCAAGTCTTCAAGCAAACAGAATCTCCAGCTGTCAGTGCTTTTCCTTCCTCTGGAGGCAGACACTCGCCTGTCCAAGTAAAATATGCCGGAAGACCAGTACTTGGCATCTTTATAACTATTGAAACATGCCATGTTTCTGAAACCCTTTAAAAGAGATGGAGAGATAGTAAAGGGAAAAGAAAGGCCATAAATGAGGCCTGGACAGTTCATCTTCTGTTACAGGACAGATTCACGATTAGTATCCTGATTGTCAGCCCAGGCCAGCTTACATTTTACTGTGATTTGGCAAATTGTTCGTATGATATCATACTTACCCTAGACGATCATGTTCTTGCAAATGCAGGTGAGAGAAATAATAAAGACTAAGAAACTAGTACCAAGAGAACTGCTGCAAAACATCACAGACTCTTTGTGCCTTCCTGTCAACAGCTTGCTGGAGACTGTTTTTCATGGGCAGTTCTCACTCGTTTCACTCTCAAACCTCTCTAGGCTGCAGTCTTTAACTGAAATTGAAATACATTCCTCCGAGTTCAGGGCAGGCACTCAGCCCCTGTTTGTTTCAATAGCATTCTCATTTGAAAAAAAAAATTCTCTACACAAGTGAGGCCAAAAGGAATAGACCAAACCCTTCCTCCAAAAACAGTCAGGCATTTGCTCACGTGCATGCTTTTTATAGCACTTTCATGGAAAGACAGGATCTTACACACTGCTGGGGGGAATCCCCTGGGTTTGGGGAGGGAAGTGCAGCTCTCTCTGGTTTGGCTTCTGTCTGAATCACACAGATAGTTTTCACGTAGCTCTGTCTCCGGAAGCAGCAAGCAGGCACATTACATAATATAATCTTCGTGTCTTGAGGATTCAGGCCTGTCCTCTTTTGTGCTGCCAGATGGAAGAGGAGCCACACACTCTCTGGAGAGATGTCCCTCCGCATCTCGCTGCTCAGCCGTGCTGGAATTATGTGCTTCTCTCTACAGCCGGGCACTGTTGTTCCCTGGCATTTGGCTCCAGAATAGCTAGCTCTTTAGTATGCAGTGGATGCTACGCAGCCACTGTGATCCTAAGATTAATTTGTCTAGAAAAGGACATATATGAAGAACGTCCAAAATGAAATTGCGAGGAGGATGTACTCCAGATTCTCTGAACAGCCGAGGTTTGTTCCCAGCTGACACCCAAACACAGGTGTGGTGGACAGCCACGTTTCTGGTTTGTGCTCTCACTCTGTCCCATTTCATAGTTTTTTCAGCTGCTGCTGGTTTGTTGCTCGGCTCTGTGACATGGCCCCTGCATGCACTGTTATTGCCTGTTAGTGGAGCCGTTTCATGCCCTGATCCCTGAAGTGCTCTCCAAAGTGATGAATCACACCTGCACTAGTGAGTCTCTTCTCACTAATGAGGCATCTGCTCCAAATTCTGCAGTGTTCAGTTGATGGAGGCAAGGAGCTACAACCCACCTGTAGACAGCAGTGTCACTACAGTCATCAGGAATAGCTCAAAAGACCCCAAGGAGGGCGAGGGCAGTGTTAGTCAGGCTGGACAGAAATCTTGTCTGTGCAAACTTCCTCACAGCAATGCCTTGTCAGCACCAGCTGCAGCTCCAGAAATGGCAGCTTCTCTAGAGGCAATGTTACATCCTGATAGAATTAACTTCCCCGGGACAGAGAGGTATTGAGAAAATGTTCATTTCAGCCTCCTGCTACCTCTGAGCTTCCTGGCAGAAGGAGCCCTGTAGCAGCCGTGGCTCCAGCAATGCAGCTGCAGTAGGGAAAGCCAGGGCTTGTGTTCATACGGCCGTGAGCAGTGGTTCTGCACTGCTGGTATCAAACAGGAGTAGCCTGTTTTGAAGAAAAACAAACCAAAAAACCCAAAAGGTACCTTGGCTATAATTAGGAGCCGAAATGACACTGTAAGTGTGAATGGGAAATTGTCACTTGACAAACATCCCTGCCACAAACCCCTTCAGCAGCCCGTTTAGACACCACGATGGCTTCTGCCAGGTGTCCAAAGCAGGTAAAGGCCAGAGGGACCAGCCTGTTCTCTCTGCCATCCTGAAAATGGACAGCGGGCACCTTGTGCAGGGATTGCCCACGGCTGCTGCACATCTGGTGCTGATGGCACAGCTGAGGGGACAGAGCGCACTGAGCCAGGGCTGCAGTATAATTCTCCTTCTGTGGCAGCTTTGCCCTGACCAGCATCTGTGACTGTAGCTGTCAGGGCACAGCAGCCCAGGCTGCGACCCAGGCTGCAGGGAGAAGTTGCACTTGGGTTGTTGCAGAGAAGACTGTGTCATCACATAGTAACTGCTGTGCATGTGCCAGCGAGAGCAGAGCTAGCATGAGTAAGCTTATTATGCGATAATCACACCTTCATCTTTCTGGGTAGATAAACTGCTGAGGTATCCAAGTCGCAGTGAGGCACAATCACTGACTGAGGATGAGCTGGAAGGAACCAGGTCCTTTCCTCTTTGGGAACATATGTCTGATTTGACACCATTATCTTTTACTGTTTTTAAACAGAACATCATTATTGAACCACCTGTTGCCTCTTAATTACCTGTGTTTGATTACAAATATGCTAAGTAATCAGCTTTTTAGGGGCAAACTCCTTTATTTTGCTATCTTTTTATGATGTGCTGTAACAAAGCCTCTCTCTCCATTTTGGAAGCTGGATCCAAACTTCCCCCCTGGGCTGTCAGACGGGCAGAGGCTGAGCGCCAGCCTCCTCTCGTGAACTTTGGGAAATCTGGGATTTGGATCAAGGCTTTGAATCCTCTCAGTTATAACGATAAGACCTATAGGTGCTGACCTATAGAGCCGGTATCCACCGTGATCCCGTTTCGGTAGGCTGAGTGCCCGGGTGGAGCGCTCCGGTGGGCCCCGGCCCCGCGGTGTGCTGGCTCTCGGAGGGACCTTCCCAGGGGCACGCGTGGGGCAGCTGGGTCACCCCGCAGGGCCGGGGCTGTCGCCTGCCCGGCTCGGAGTCACGAAGCTCCTTACCCGGGAGCCCCGGGGGTCAGGCCTCCCCTTCCCGCCGCCCCCGTGGGACACCGCCCCCGCCCTCCCCGTCTGCGCTGCCACCGCCGAGGGCGATGCTCCCGCGGCTCCGGTCGGGGCCGCGGCCCTGCAGTCCCCCTCCCCGCTATGCCCGGGGCTGCCGGGCCCTGCCCGCCCGCCCGCCGCGCTGCGGGAGCGCCGCCCGCCGCCGCCCGCACCCCGTCGGCGCCGCCGCTCCGGCTGCCGGGGCGCCCCGGCCTGAGCCGGCCCCCGGCGGGGGGGAGGCTCCCGCTCACCTGGAGAGGCGGTGGCGATGGCGCAGGGGGGGAGCCCCGGCGGGGGGACGGTGCCCGCCAGCCCCCCGCCGGAGCGTCCCCGTTCCCGCGGCCTTTGTCTGCGCTGTCACATGGGCCGCGGTGCGGGATTTAAGCGGGTCTCCGCAGGACATGCCGTGAGCGGCGCGCCGCAGCCCTGCCCGCAGCGGCAGCGCTCCGCCCGGCCGGGGATGCGGCTCTAGCGGCCCCGCGATGAGCGGCTCCTCCATGGCGAAGAGCGAGTCCCGCACTTCGCTGCTGAAGGCGGCGGGGAGCCGGAGGGCGGCGGGAGGCCAGCCCCAGCCCCGCGGCAACCGCGCCCGGGACGGCAAAGGACAAGGCGGGCAGGCGGGGAGGGAGCAGAGCCAGGAGCCGCTCCCCGGGGAGCCCAGTGCCCGCAGGCCGCTCTGCCACCCGGGCGCCTGGGAGGACGGAGCGAGGGGCGCGGGGAAGCTGTCACATGGACGGGGGGAGAGCCAGCCGGAGCCGGCGGAAGGAGGTCCAAGGAGAGGCAGCGGCAAGGAACCGGTGCGGACATCCAGGCACCACCACCACCTCCCGCCGCACGCCAGCCACGGTCACCCCCAGGACCAGCATCAGCTCTCAGACAGGGATGGGGAGGAGGCAGAGGAGGACTTTTTCTTCAGTCACAGGCAGAGGTCCAGCAGAGAGTCCCTAAAGCTCTCGGAAGGCGCTTCGCCTCTGTCCAAATCCAGCAGCAAGTACTCCACCAAGTCCAGCGGCAGCGACCGGTCGGTGGAAGCGGACCCCCTCTTCCACCAGCTGCACCCCATGCTCAGCTCGGTCTTTGGCCAGGTAAGGGGGCAAAGCGCCTCTCGCCCCCTCCCTCCTTGCCTGCCTGCCTGCCCTCCGCGCCCCCTCCTCCTGCCCGCTCCTGAACCGTCGGCTCCTCGTTCCGGAGCCCCCCGGGCGCAGCCCGCAGCTGTAAATGCACTGCTTCCTGGCCGCCCTGCCGAACTTCTCCCGGCGATGCGGCACCGCCGGGGCGCTGCGGGGCCGCCACCGAGGAGGGCTCCGCGCCGGGGAGGGGGCGCGGGTCGGAGCCGCCCGCAGCCCCCGGCCGCCCGCCCGCCCGCCCGTCCGCCCCGCCGGGCGCTCTCGGTGATGCTGGCGGGGGAAGTGCCGGTGCTTTCCCTGTCGCCGGGGGAAGTTGTGGCTCTGCCTGCTGAGGGTGAGACTCAGAGAAGCGAATTTTAAAAATGTATTTACTTATTAGATTCCATCTCTCTGGCTCCTCGCCTTGCTTTGCTGTATTTGTTTACATCTCCTTATGGTACATTTCTGTACAATCAGCATATGAATCATTTCTGATGGCAGAAGCTGTCAGGAGAAGGTAGTGGGGAAGATGACAAAAAAAAATCCTGACCCAGTTCCGAAGCCTTCCCAGTCACTATGTGAGGACGGAACAGATGCTTTCGGTGTTTGCAAGCTCTTTCGGTACAAAGCTGTCGCTTTTATCTGCTTCTGGTAGTGAAATTACCCAACAGGGCTACCCTCTAAAAATGAAAAGGCAGAGGGAGACTGGCTCGAAATTTTCTTTTAGAGCCATTTAGGGATGCTACTGGGAGATGTAATCTCCAGGAAGATTAATGTAACTGCAATCTCCCAGAAGCACAATTATAGGTATAAGCCAGTAGCCTGGGCAGCTAAGTTCCAGCCCTGGAAGTGATCTATTAAACCAGAATTATGATTTGTGGGGTTTGTTGTTGTTGGATTTTTTTTTTTAAACGGGTTTGGGAGTCTTTGCCCATTCAAATTAAGATGATGGAGAGAATGAGAAGAATTTTTGTAACTGGGTGGAAGGAAGTAATACACTCATATCTGTTTAATGTGGTGCTAGGAAGTGTTTTCTACTTCTGTTCATCTTGACTTCTCCAGAGAAAAATCAAGGCATATCTGTTCTGCTCAACAATTTTGCATCCTCACTGACAGTCTGCTGTTCATGAGTGTTATGATTGTGTTTAACTGAGGACGAGTATTACCCTCCCTGTGCCAATGGTGTACCAGAAATCTAGATTTAATTTTTTTTGTAGCATTAAGGAAGGACCTGGTGAGCAGCTCGGTGCTCAGTCAGGTTTTGAAAAGCAATATTCCAGCACCAGGCTTTGAAATTTGTGGGCTCAGCATGGGCTTGTGCTGTACTCGTAGTTCTGAGGAAAGTGAAGTTGTATCTGAGAAGAGATTTTTAAGTCTATGGAAGTGTACATCATCAAAATGTCAGAAATATAAACAAATCCATGCCAGAGCTCCCACTCACAGAAACCTCTCTGGTTTTGAACTCAGTCCTTACCTGAATGGCATCTTTATTTTACCTGCTCTGCTGCTTGCATTCCAGTGTTGTAAGACACTTCTGAAAGCCATAAACTTAGCAAAATGTAATGGCGGTGTTGAACGATGCCCCTTACAGAAAAGAGAAAGATACAATGTGAGTTTTATCTTTTCACTGGGAATACTGCACCAGTGCTTATAAACAAACACCGGCGTCTTTCTTTTAAAGCATATTATTATTTATTCCCATTTCTCTCTGTATTCATCTCTCACTTGCTTTGTTGGAAGTAACTATGAGAGAACAACCATCTAGTGGAGATTTTAGGACTGGCTTTTAGGAGTGGGCTGTACAGGGGATTTGTGGATACAAGAAAGGGAATTATAATGTAGGATACACAGCGAGCTGGTTACAGGAAGAGATATGTGAAGATTTTTTGTAGTGATATCAAAATCCTGGGATGAATAAAGGCCCAAGGGTAAGAATTGTGGAAATTCTGTCGTGGAACTGAATGATGGACATTTTTTTTCTGCAAGTGGAGAAGCAAATGCTAAGCATTGTGTGAAAATGTGAGTGATGTTTTGTGACAGGCAAGGATGTAAACCTGCAGGAGCCCAAGGTGCAGTCTGGGCTGAGGCAGGGTCATAGGCGCAGGAGTGCCCAGGATTGCAGCTGCTGTAACACCAGTCTGCTCCACATTGTAATTGGCTCAACAGACAGTTTATTTAACACAAGAACTTCTCTCCAGCCCACTGTGAAACAGTTAAAACAGTATTTTTGCAGTACATAGGAGGAGAGGAGCACAGTGATGCATATCTGCAGAAGAGCACTGTGGACCAGTGGCACCAGTGTCTCTTCTCCCAGCTCTACAGATGTGGAACATTGCGCTGTTGTTCCACAGTGGTGCAGCGATGTGGTCGCAGATGCAGACGCTACAGTGGTACAATCAGATAACGCAGAAAAGATTGCAGGGATGACTTCACAGAGGATGTCATTCTTGCAGTAACAACAAAAAGGAGCAGCCCAGGGCTACAGGGTTGTGTACGAGGGAGACAGATTTGTAGCTGTGCAGAAAAAAAGACGGAGTGAAGGCAGAAGTGCCGTGTTTATATAACCAGCACAGCAATATAGTGCACCGTGGGAGTGTACTCCAGGAGAATGCTAAGATACTGCCAAGATACAGGATGCAGTGATATTTTATTAATTAGGCTCATGCTATATTGGTGATGTGATATTCTAATATAACAAAGCAGTAATACTCTTTTAGGGCATTTTACCATTTTGTAATTGAGTGGTACATTAATTAACAAATGTAGGGTAGTGTAATGTTGTATTAGTACAAGCCAGGATGTCATCTCAGTCTAATGATGAGTTTGCACACTGGATCAGTGAAGCAGCTGCAGAAAAGCGCTCTGCTGTGGAGTTTATACCAGGATAGCGTGCAGTGCTGCACAACACCGAGTGCCTGGAGAACACAGCACTGACAACGCAGTGGTGTGGTAATGCAATCCTGTGGCAAAACAGAGATGTGATACTGGTGCCATGCGGTAGGAGCTTGGCAGTGCACACGTGTGATAATTATGTAGTGTTGTAGCCTGACAGAAGAGTTTAGCAGTGTAATGATGTAGTAATACAATATTCCAGATAGGAGCTATTCTATACAGCAGTGATTACTTCTGGTGCGATATTAGCAAAGGGCTGTGCTGATCTGACAGCATAGCATCATCCTGTACCAGAAGGCAGCGAGTGAGGCATTACCCACTGTGCCGCAGTTTTGGAAGCACGGCCATGAGTTAGCACAAGGGCAATGCCACAGACCTACCTGGTGACAGAGCTGCTGTGTGAGTACAGGCTGGTTTTGCGACGCGTGTGACAGTGGGGCAGTGGCGTTTTACAGTGGCTCTGCAGCGGCAGTAGCTCAGTGCATGGTGTGAGAGCAGTGTGGTGACTCAGGGGTGTAGCTGGCAGGGGACGCGTGTGTGATAATGTAGCAAAGTGGGGAAGCGGAGAGAAAAGGGAGCGTGGGGAGGGCATTTCATATAATTTTGTCCTGGTAACAGGATAGTGTTGGAGTGGCCAAGTGGTAAATTAGTGTCGTGGAGCAAAATGGAGCATGTTATCACCCCTGCAGAGCAGTATAGCACGATGTTCCTGTAGGACCTATAGCGTGGCTACAGGACATAGTTTAGTGGTATCGAGCAGCCGTACGTCCATAACAGCAGAGGAGTAACCAGCATGTGGTGAGGTGGCAGCCTGGGAAGAGGACAGAGTTTATTTGAGTGACAACAGCAGCACAGAGACTGGGACAGCAGTGCAGTGGCAGCAGGGACCGCGATGCAATGGTTTCATGGTGGCAGGGTTACTGGGGGCAGTGGTGATGTGGCAGCAGCACCTATGGTGCAGCAGCAGCTTTGCACGGGGCTCAGGGCATAGCCGCTGCATGAGTACTGCAGCACGGAAACCCGCCGGTTCTCCTTGCTTTGTTCCTCCTATGCCACAGCGCTGGCCTAGCTGGCACCTCTAAGAAGAGCTTTTTCTGGGCCTTTGCTATGCAATATTAATTTGCAAGTGACCCTGCCATGTGAGACCTGACCGTTTAGCTTTCACACCCTGCCTGACTGTTAAATTTTTCAGTGAAGTGATTCCCGAACAGTTTTCTGTCAATTGCCTCTGGTAGCATGGGGATCAGAGGGGTCAAACAATGCCGTAGGGAATCATTAAATATTTACAGGCTTCTGCTGTTAGCACTGTGGCCGAAGGGGCTTTTGTATTTCTATTTGTACAGGGAGTTAAAAGCCTCTCCTATCTGCACCGGCTCCCATTCCTGCTTTAATGGCAGCTTTCACATTATCATTAAAATAGGGAAGGAATCTTTCTGCATTTCCTATACCATTTTCCTTTTCTTATCCTGCTCCATCTTTCTTTTTCATGGGGCTTTAGTTCATCCTAAGAGGTCTTAATGGACCTTGCAGCAAACTGGAGTGGCAGAAGTGGCCCCATTTTGGGGCAGGATGTGTCCTGGGCTGCCTGTGTTGGAAGCAGCTGTCAAGAACATTCTCTAAACCAGCTGGGAACAGGTGGGGGAAAAGCATTTTGTCCAGCCTCTCACCCTTCTGGTCTCTGCAGGATGACCTTGTTCCCTCCAGTGGCTTTGGCTGCAGCTGATTCTAATTGGAGTTTCACCCGAGAGCAGTGGGTGCACCAGCCCAGCCGAGGGAGGGCAGTTAACGGCTCAGTAATGGAAGTTTTCAGTTGCCTGGTGTGTTAGCGAGGGAGGCTGCAGCGCACTGGGCTGCGCTGGAGTGGTGACACTAGTGATGGAGACTTTTGGGTGTCGTGCTGTGGGCTGGCAAAGGTGGAGGTGAAAGGTCTGGGTTTGCAGGTGCTCGTGTGCGGTGTTGTACCGTGCTGTAAGGTGAAGCAGCAGCATGTCAGGGCTCGTGGCCAGCTGAGGACAGGCTGTAACAGCTCCCCATTTACAGTGTTAAATCGGCGCAGTAATTTGGGACGAACACTCCTCTGGCTCACAACGAGCTGCTGTAGTGCTGACCCCATTGTGCAGCCTTAGCTCGCTGGTACGTAGCGTGGGTGCACAGGTTAGGAACGAAAAAACCCAGAAGAAACACTGTATATCCTCCCCCGACTTTTCCTCCCCCTTTACAGCACCTCTGGAGGCTTGTTCCGGCCCCAAAAGTGTCCTCAAAGGGCGCGGAGCGGGCAGGGTGCGCCCGGGGCCGCGGCGGCCGCTCCTGCAGCCGGCGGGACGGGACGCCCCGAGCCGCAGCCGTGGGCCGTGCCCTCCGGGGCTCCCCGGGAACGCCGCAGCAGGCGGCCGTTCGCACCCCTCTCTCCGCCACGGGGCGCGGGGGACCCTCCCGCGGCCGGGCCCCGTCCCGTCCCGTCCCGTGCCGCGGCGCTCGGCGGCCCCAGGGCGCCCCCTGCTGCTCGCGGCGCGGCCCGGCCGGCCCCCTGCCCCGGCTCGGCACATACCCGGAGCGCCCTTGCTCACCGGCCCTGCCCGTGCCGCCGGGGCTTGGCCTCTGCCCGGTTCCCGGACCGCCCGGGGCGAGTGTCAGGGCCAGAGAGAGCCCTGTGGTTCCTGTGGAGGGGCTAAAAGCCGGTCCAGGCGTCCGCTGATCACCAGGCGCGTTTGTGTACCTGCGTGGGGCTCCATCCCTGCATGTGTTGGCACAGCCCATGTCCATGCATGTAGCCTGACGTAAAGAGCCTTCATATAACGGTCTGGTCTGTATACACACAGCCTGTATGCGTACGGCCTCTGCTAAGTCTTCTGTGTAGCTGTGCAACCACCTCTGTATGTGCGTATGCATTTCTGTGCTTAAAAGGATCAGCGTATGTGTACATCCCTGCCTGCTGACACTCACCGTATCTTCCAAGGTATGTTTTGTGTTTTCTATATGTAATGGACACTTAACCAGAAAAACATTGTTCCACTTGGGCACATCAGCTCAGCTCCCCCCTTTCTCTGCTTGGAGAAAAATTTATCACATGTACGATTTGTAAAGAGCTTGAGGGATGGCAGCCAGACATACAGAATCACTGAGGGGCAATGGATAAGCTTGCTGCCTGCCGTGGGTCTGCCAGCAAACATTAATCTTTGTCAGTGATTTACTTTTTAAACAAATCTGTTTTAAAAGGCTATGGAAAGACATCAAAATAAAACCAAGCTAAAAGAACATTCATTAAATATTCCATTCATGAAATATACAGCAGCATGATCTAATACACTGAAATACACAAACCTTGTGGTTAGACTCAGCTTATCTTTTGAAAGAAGAAAGTCTTTCAATAATAAATTAATCATCATTTAAATTAGTCCATTGTGCATTCCATCAACCTGTACTGCCTTGATTTTTGCTTCATGCAATATTGGGTTTGAACAAAGTGTCAGGGAAGAGTTTAGCTTTAGATGTAGCATCTGGGCTGCAGGTTTGTCAGCTGAATTAGCTGTGGTTCTTTGTAGCATCCCAGCTTCAGTAACTGTTTTTCCCTGATGAGTCTGTGAGTGGTATTGATTTCCCATAACAAGCAGCTATATGGTGTGCATCCAGTAAAGATGCCTAGCTAACTTTGGGCTCCCTTTCAATAATCCTGTGACATTCCTCTGACCTTAAAGAGCAACAGCAGTGCCTAGGAACTTGAGTAATCCTCCAATTTCAATCAAATGCCCCGCTTAGAAATAAAGACAAACAGCTGTCGTATCCTGCATGCTCGTGTTTAGTTTTTAGTAGCTTTCTGCACCAGCATAAGACCATGAACTCAATACTATCGATGAATGAAGCCATTAGCAATATTCTAATACTTCTTCCACTTGTTCCTCCCCTAAAGTACTTTGCACCCTGCAACCATCTTTAGGGAGAATATAGAGCATTGCTTCATCCCACACAGATGAAATACATTCTCTGCTCTTGGAAGGAAACAGGCAGCCATGTAACATTGTGAAGCATCATGTCACAATGGTTGAAGGCAGGAAGTAGAAAACCACCAGCAACCCCACTGCATTCTCCTGAAATAATGCAAAAAGGGTTTAGGTAATTTGTGACAAACTGTGTTGAGATATAGCCAGAGATCTCATACTGGGATATGCAGATTGATCCTTCTAAAGGTGCTGCCGGATCCTTACTCAAAAAAGAAGTGAGGCAGACCTTGGTTTTATAGTGGCTTATCTCCTGTAACGTTGCAGGGTTGGTTTGGAGTATTTGGTTACTATTGGTTCCCAGACCTCTGCTCATCTATCAGCCACACTTTCTGTAGCACTTCAGTGTGCCAGCCAGATAGTGAGCCCCTGTTCCTTTTGTTTTGAAAGAGGTGAGGGAGCCAGGGCAGAATTAGCTGCTTTTGCAGTAGCCCAGGTGGACAGAGAGTGATTCACAATTCTCATATTCCTGGCCAAAGAAAAGGGACTACATAAGGTTTGTTTTAAACTATCCTTGTGCTGTGTACACATGGCAAATTGTCACAGCAGCTTCTGAGCTGTCAAGCTTGTACTTGTCTTTTTGTAGCCCATTAATGATCTTGAAAGCAGAAAATATCCACAACATATTGTGCTCTGGCCAATACATCTCCTTTGGAAGTTGGGCTACTGCAAAATACGTGGACCAGATCTGCATGGAAGGTGTCGGGAGATAGCACATTCCCATCTCTTTTCATCTAATAGAATAAAGCTAGCTAATTACAGACAATGCTGTTCTAAACAGAAGTTGACAGTCCAGGCTTTGTTACCTTGAGAGGGATGGAAAATATCCTTGGTCTTTTTAATAACCTTTCTGTTGTTTGTGATTGAATATGATCCAATTGCTCTAATGGAGGAGAATATTATGCACAGCATGAGTCAGCAACACTTTCTTCCTGGAACAGCTGACAGCAAGAAAAGTTCCCAAACTCTCTGCAGAAATATTCCTTCCCCTAGATGAGGATCTGGACTGCATCCACCAATGCCTGCTGGTGCGTCCCCTTGAAATGGACATGTACTTGTCTGAATGGAATATGGAACCATCCACGGTTCATCTGAGGTTAGAAGACACAACTCCACGTGCAGCAAAAGCACTTGGGAGCATGACGCAGAAGAAGAGAGGGAAGCCAGTCACTGGAGTTTGGAGTGCCAGTGCATGTTCCAGTGGTTGGGAGCTTTGAAATGAGGCCTTCGACAGCACTGGCAATGGGAAGATGTTAACAATTCCAAATGCTTAGGCTCATCTGAGGTCATCCAGTAAACAAGACTGGGTTGTTTCTTGTAAAATACAGATCTATAGCCACTAGCTAAAGGGTGGTTGGGAGCAGATTTGAAAGCTGCTGATCAATATGTGCACTTTCCACTCTGTGATTGGAAAAAATAGACCAAAAATTCTTACCCTGTCAGGATAAAGTAAATGAGGTGGTGTATTTTAAAATACTAAATCTTTGAAGCATGCAATGGGCTCTTAGGTAAAACCATGGACTTCAGTGAAAAGATGCTCGGAATGGTTTTCCCTGCTTTATGGTATAGTCCCCGCAGAGATTAGCCGCCCTACCTACTGACATTGCCCTGTTGCAGTGTTTGTGTTGAGAATGCCCATCTGATATTAACGTTCCAGCAAGTGAAAGTCTGTGCACTGAAACGGGCCTGGCATCCGAACAGCTTCCCTGTACAAATCCATACCTCCACTGGAAATTTTTGCCAAGCAAAGCTACAGTCTGATAAGCAAGCCCAAATTTTGGATTGACTTTTGTTCTTTCTGTTGTGGCTGTTGGATATTTGTTACAATTGGATAAAGTTTCTGGCAGCTACCAAGTGATTAGCTATGGTTGGATCCAACATTTTCCTATGGAATGAGCAATTCTGCCAAAGGTGCCAGCCCGAAGCACAGCACTGCTTCTTTTTAAAGAATCCAGACATATTAAACCACCTAAATCACTCCCTGTTCAATGCCAAGTCACCCAGCCTCCTCCCTGCTCTCTGCTCAGATCAATCAAAGTGCCAAATGTTTCTTGCCTGTGAGCTGAGACCTTGCTCTGTGCCACGCTGCATCCACTGAGGTCTCCGCTCTCCACCTTGGACCTCAGGGGAGAGGAAGGGATGCGGGCACATGGGCAAGACTCCCATTTCACAGAGTTCCTACTGATTTTTAGAAAGTTTACAACAGAGCCCTAGACCTTAAAAGAACAGTGTGATTGCCACAAAGAACAGTGTGGGAAAACCAGTATACATGCATGTGCAGCCCTCCCACACACACACTGACTACCCCAGATATAGGCATACCCACAGATCAGCACCTACACACAAATGTTTTTGACACACTTATTCTCAGCATCCTGTTCTCTTACAGCAACCTCAGTTGGAGGAAGGGAGAAAATATGCTTCTTCTAACCTCATCTTCTGATGACCTTTCTGCCAGCTCCACTTTCCTGCCTATCTCTAAGCTGTCTGTGGTGGTGATGGGAGCAAGATCCCAATGCAGAGAGTGATTTTCCTCCTCAGAGGTCAGCAGGGTCTGTCTGCTAGATCGTGACGTGCTGCCCAATTGCTCTTAAGAGATTCAGGGTAAAAAAGGAGATAAAAAAATTGTTTACAGTTGCATCTCTTGGGCCCCTTGCAGCTCTGCCAAAGTTCCTGGGGAGCCAAAGGAATGTGCTGCAAACCTGGTGCAAGTGGGCTCCCACTGCTTCTTCCCTTCCTGGATTGTGAACTCCCTGCCAAGCCTGGCAGCAGGTCTCAGCCCTCTTGCTTTGCCCTGCATGTTTCCTACAGCTGCCTGCAACTGCAGGAAAGAAAAGCAGGAGAGCAGGCAAATGTGGCAGCACGCCGTGGTGCCTGGATCCAAATGCTTTGGTACAAGCTAATATTTACAGGATGACCATCTCAACTTTTGTTGAGAGGCTTTTAGAGCTCTGTAAGGCACTCTCAATGCCTGTCTTCCAAAGCTGTCCCGTGGCAGTCTGGGGCTGTGATGGATTCTCCTGGCAGGAGACACCTGGCTGCCTTGTTCCACTCCTTCCCTCTGGGAGGATGTGGGAGACGGGCACTTCTCAATTGCAGGGCGTTCCTGGCCTCCACGCTGCCTGTCAGGGGGAGATTCATTAGCAGCAAGGAGGCGATTCTCTCTCCTCTCTGCTCTGGAATTGGAGTCATTTGTCTCAGGAAGGAGCCCAGGCGCCTTGCTCGCTGTGTGGCAGCTTCTGCTCAAGGGAGACAAGCACTTCGTCAATAAACAAGGAGCCTGGGGAATGGCTCCGGCTGACAGAGGACATTACTCATGACTGGCACTTTGGCTGAGGGTAGATCAGCCTCCCATTAGCTGCTTTAAGAGTGGAAAGAGAAACAGAGCTAAAGATGGCAGCCTTGAGAGGAGCTGGGAGTTTTGGGATCCTCCTGCAAAGTCCCCCACTGTGAGGCCCAGGGCTGGCACAGCCCCCAGGGAGTGACTGTATATTTCCCCAGTGTCAGGGGTCTTCAAACTGTGACAGCAGGAGACATGCCCAGCTCAGGAACAGTTTCGCTTCCCAGCCCACCGTGGGTGGGCTCTGCATAGAGGTCTTCCAGACCAGAGCTTCCAGAGCAGAGATATCCTCACTTTGTTGTGACATTGACGTTCATCCTTCTCTGTCCTACAGCCCTAGAGCTGCCAGGAGAGTGAGTCCTTGGCTTCTGCACAAACAAGCATGTGGTGCAAGTACTTAGCCCATGGGTTAGGTCTTTGCAGAGACTTTTGTTAGGGACCACACTCACAAAGAAAGTTGTGAAATCTTTCAGCTGAACATCTGAGTGTCCAACCAGGCTGCTGCATAGACAGGGTGTAGGATCAGTGTCATCTTGGTCTTCACAGTTCTTGAAGGAGGTGGCTTTTCATGCCATGGCTTCTTATCACTGTGGAGCAGCAACTGTGGTGGCTTCGTAGCTAAGGGTGTTCAGTATCCCATTCAGATCCTGTTGCCTGGGTACAATGGTGAATTTTTTATGCAATTTAGATCTCTTTTCAGACTGAATGCTCATACGCTCAGCCTGAGATCAGAGGAAAATGTACTGGGGACTCATCCTTTTTCTTTCAGAGACTATTCTGTTAGCACAACAAGCCTAAAGTCCAGAGTTCAGAGCTGGCTCTAGGCTTAGAAGCCTCTTACTTGTTCCAGGACTTGGGTGCTTGGAAACAGAATGGATGGATCTGACGTCCAAATTCTTTACCTCCCATTATCTAGCCTGGGGCTGTTCAGATGTAGGATTCAGGTGTGAACCCATCTTTGGCAGACTTGTGCAGGTAAACTGCCAGCTGAAAGCTGGAAAAACTTTTCTGCAAGATTGGCTCAAGGTCTCTCCCTTGTGGTTAAAAATTACTGTCCTGGGGCTGAGAGTGTTGTAGGGTCTCAGGACTGCTGCTGCCAGGCTTGCTTTCACTGTGGCAGGAAGACAATGAAGGACTTCTAGGTCTGCTGGTATTTATAAGCTGAAGCAGGTCCCACCCAGATAAATGGTCCATTTCTGCTCCGAAATGAGCTCTGGACTCTGCTCCAAGCCCCTAAGTGGATTGCCTTCTGGCCAGCCAAGCTCTCTGGTGATTGAAAAGCCGAGAGGAGTTAGAAGGGGGGTGGGTAGGGATGCGATGTTCAGAGGCTGTGCGGACCCAAACTAGCTGGATTCACTGAACTCATCACTGAAATCACTTCTTGCGGTGCCTCTCTGTTTTAATTCTCCCTGAATCAGCCCTCTCCCATGAGTGAAACAATCTTGCCTGCAGATTGAGGGGGGTGGGAGGGATTTGAACATTAATCTGATGTAGATTATACATCCGCCTCCCTCTCTCTCCCCTTCTCACTCTCTCTCTCTCCCTCTCTCTCCCTCTCTTTCTGCCTGTTTCTCTCCCCTCCCTCTCCTTCCTGCTTCATCTCTTCAAGAAAGTGAACATAAAGTAAAAACACGGAGAGAGAGAGGCAGAGAGAGAAAAAGCTCCCTGAAGAGGGAAGCCCCAGCAGCCAGTAGCTGTTTGGATTTGCCTGGCACTGCCTTTCTTGCTTTGCTCCCAAGGAATACCTTTAATGGGATCAATTGCTTCAGTTCCTTTATAACCAAGTCCACCGGAAAGGCAGACTCAACATATTATGGGCAACTGTGTGAAGTCTCCACTGAGAAACCTCTCAAAAAAGGTATGTTCCCTGAATCAAAGTGCGTTGTGCGTTTCCAGCCCTGCTTCTTGGGATGGGTGACATCGTGGGCAGATGGGAATGGGAGGTGGGAGAAACACAGATGTGTACAAAGGGTTCAGCTCTCTTCACCAGACTTTTTTTGTAAGAGCTGCTCATGCAAGTGCAGCCATTAAAGCCCGGGATGCTGAGAGCCACAACACGTGTGTAAATAATTGTGTGCATATGAGCACGCTGGTGTCCTGCTGTGTGTGTGTGTGTGTGTGTGTAGCTCTCTTCTGGGCACGTGCAAGCTTGTGTTTGTTGGTTGTTCACAGTATGCTAGCACACATCTTGTGTACGGGCATCTTAATGTATGTGTATATGTGTGAGTTTGTGTGTGTGTGCATGTGCTTCAGT
This sequence comes from Pterocles orientalis, assembly GCA_011057875.1. Classification (NCBI taxonomy): domain Eukaryota; kingdom Metazoa; phylum Chordata; class Aves; order Pterocliformes; family Pteroclidae; genus Pterocles; species Pterocles orientalis. The sequence goes on from WKFP01015458.1 coordinate 969,565, forward strand.
TGAGAGGTATCTGCATGACTCCAGTCGCGTGTCATTTCTGTAGGGACACGTATTCATGAACACGTGAATGAGCGTGTGTCTGCACGTATTCCTGTTGGTGTGTAAGAATGTGTACACCTGCTGAGCCCATCTGAACTGCGTGTGTGCCCCTAGCTCTTTGTGTCGCTACGTATGCATCCTGAGGTGCATGCGCAGGTGTGCAATGGTTGTTGTCGGTGTATGGGGGGGAATCTGTGCACATCACACATGTATCCCTGTTGTATGGCACTGTGTGTGCGTGTACCTGCTAGTGGATGTCCTCACAGAAGTCTGTATGTAGACATGTGTGTGTTTTTATGTATGTCCATCCTTGCGTATGCACACATCTAGTTTTGTTGGTACGTGTTTGGGTACAGAAGCATGTTTTACTCTGTGATATTTGTCCGTGGCTGTGTTTGTGAATGGATACACTGGGCCCTGACTGCGTGTTCGTGCATCATGTCTCACGTCAGCAAGGCCCGTGTGTCTACATGCTTGGGCCCAGCTGGACTTCATCTGTGAGCTGACGTGTATCTGTTCGTCTTCAACCCATGGTCTGCTCTGTGCTGAGGTTTTACAATGATCCCAGGATGAATTAGATTCAGGAATGACTCTGCTGTTAGGGACTAGATTGAAATGGGAACGATGTGCCCCAGAAACGTTTCTTGTCTGACTGAGGAAGGTCTTGAAGCTCTGTGTATCTGTCAGCCGCACGGTTCTCACTTAGTGTTGCTGAAAATCTAATAACTCAGCAAAAAGCTATGCAATTCACTCCCTATAAATGAGGAAGTTATGTTAAGCATCTGAAGTATTGCAACAAGGAGCTGCCTCTGTGGAGACCACGCTGACAGTGAAATGCCACTGCCACCAGAATGCTCCACCCAGGAGACCTTGCCACCCAGGAAAGCTCCTCTGGGAGGGAGCTGCTGGAGAGAGGACCTCCCTAGGGGGGAGTTTCTTCTGGCTGGAGATTTGCCTCTTCTGTGTAGAAACAGTTTACTTGTTATCTCGGCTGCTGTGAACAAAGCCAGTACGGGCACAGTGCTGCTGTGGTGGAGCTGGGATACACAAGGAGGGAATTCATCACCAAGCAGTTAGGCAATGGTGAGACCAGCCCTGAGGTCAGGGTGACCTTCAGGGAGAGGCAAAAGTAGTTGATGTTTACCCAAATGTTGCACATAAGAAAAAACAACTTGATTGCTTGTAGGTTGCTTCCAACTTGCAATAAAAGAAGCTGGCTGCAGCTGTGTTCAACGTGATCAAGGCGATTGCAATTAAAGTCTGACGTGTGTCCAGGCTGCTTGAATCAAAATGGATTCAAGAACTTATAAGCTCAATGTCATCAGTCTTATAGGTAATTTATGCTTTCATTCCTAAAAGCTGCTTCGAGTAATACACTCTTTGCCTAGCTAGAAAGCCTGGGATGGCAGGACTGAAGAGAAAAAGTTGCAAAGCAGAATTATAGAATTTCTCAGATATTGCTCCAGCTAGCCATGAATTAAAGCCTTGGGCACTCATCCTGACAGGTCCTGGGGCTCTGCTGTTCCTTTGATCACGATGCACATGATTATAGTGGAGATTTTGCAGATCAGTCTTACATTACACAACTTCACTTGGCTGCTTTGTGATCCCGCTCTTTTTTTCTCAGCTTTTAGCTTGGGCAAACTTATTTTGCTGAAACGGTAAAGAGGAGAGACTGTAGATAATGTTGTTTGAAAGCTGGTCTTGGGTGACAGACTGATCTCTTGAACACATTATTTCAACATGAAATTTGGGAGTCAGTCCTAGGCACGGGCTGGCTTGGTCTGGGACTGGCTGACACAGGGGTACCTCGCCTGTTCAGATGGCGATGCACAGGCTTTGTCTCCACAACGTCTGCTGTTGGCAGCTTCACTTTCACACTGAGACAATGTCCCCCCGGTGATCCCAGCAGCCAGCCTGGCTGCCTTTCCTCTCAGAGGCACTGTGGGTGGGATGGAGAGGCCCCTCTGGGCTTGCTGCTCTGCAAAGTCCCTCTGACATGCAGGCAGGAAAATGAAGTGAATCCTGTTGTGCTCTGCTGTGCAGAAAGGGAAAGCTTTGGCATCCAGGTCCCTTGCTTTGCCACCCCTCACCATCACTACAGCCGTCTCTAAATCAGCCCAGTCTCTTCCCTCTCCACCATTTGCTGGTCTGACACAGCCAAGGGCCAGACGCAGCCAGGAAGGGTAGTGGTCCTTTGCTCAAGGAAGGGACAGGGGAAGCCTGAGCTCCCCAGCCTTGTCCTTGCGTTTTCTTTGTCACGCATGCTGCTGTTTCCCCTGTACCGGGCAGCTGATGTTGCTTTGCCCTGTACACATGTCACAGGTCCTTTTCTGTCTCTGCCAGGCTGCAGGAGGAATGTGGTGGAGGGACCTTGTGGGGATACCTGCAGGAGAAACCTTTGGGGCTGCTGGCAGAGGGAATATGGAATGCCATAAATCCTGCCTGCAGTGGCAGAGCGGGACAGGGATCCCCTGTCGGGGCCTTGCTAAGATGTGCCCCTTGTCCTGGCACTGCATCGGGTTGTCAGGTCAGGATCCTCTGTGGCTCTTGGCAACTGTTTCATCAAACTGGCAATCTCTGTCCACACAGCAGAATGAGGGGATGACCATTCTGTGGTACTGCTCTGTGGCTTGGTAATAAACCCTGTTTACTGGAGGGTCGGCAATCAAGGATTAGGGGCTGTGGGGCCTTCGATCTTTCACATGGTTTCACTGGAATTAAACACACAACTGTTGTGGGCTGTTTTAAGTGATTAATATTATTTGGTGTATTAAACTGAAAAATGTGCCAGGAAACAAAGCTGATGATTTTGAAAATACATTGCACTGATATCACGAAGCTGTGCAGCTCAACACAGATGCCTTGACATTTAGCTGAGCTGGTAATATGCCATTTGTGGATGGATGCTCATCTTTCAGGTCTTTAAGGGCAAGTGTCCTATGCGTCGAATTTAATCAGAGGCAGATTTCTTCCTCATCCATGACTGCAGCGAAAATGCTTTTCTGCTTCATCATTTTCTTTCTCCATGGCTTGCTTTTTCAGTTGTTTTTGTTTTGATGCTTGATATTCAGATGACATTATACATGAGCAGATTGGTGTAAGACTGTGTACAAAAATGCAACTATAAACCATGTGTGCACTGTAACAGCACGTGGCAGACACAGCGAGTAGATACAATGGACTTGGACAAGTGTGAATGCAGCATGTGTGCGTATCTGGCCTTTTAGCCTGAAAAAGCACCTCAGGCTTTAGGGAAAGGGTTAATAGAGACAATGACAATTGACAGAGCTTCTCCGATCACCCCTGGGAACACCGGCTGTAAAAGTAGAATCATTCCTGAAGAGGAATCTGATGTATGATTAATGTTTATTCTATAAAACCAAGGGTCCTGTGGGTTGTGCTGGCTTTTTATAGCTGCATGGGAATATCAGGATAAGAGTTTTCTTGCAGAGCCAGGGAAATGCATTTCTATAAAAGGAAAGCAGTGCCTCCTTATACAATCCAGTGCTGGGTTCTGTTCTGGAGCCCTGGCTTAGCAGGATGTGTGCACTAAGGAGAATGTGCAAATGCAAACAGACAAAAATGTTGTGCCCGTGCCTGATCTCCACTTTGGGACTGTCAGTGATTAGAGGAGGCCAGTGCAGTAACTGCCTGAGACCCTGAGGATGTAACTAATTAGAGGTGGCACAGGGAGTGTGAGCCTGCAGTTGGCAGAGCCACCTGATGCAGAAAACGGCCTTCTAATAATATTATAAAGTGTGTGATGCTGCGTTGCTGAAAGTAACACGGAGCCCAATGCAGAGTCTGTGCCAGCTCTGCCCGGTCTCCTGGGGACGTCCTGGCTGACGGGGCGCAGGCTGGCACACGTCCTGCTAGGCTGGGGTGTGCTTGTCCTTTGCAGCTCATTCAAGGGATCATTAACTCTGGGGCTGATGGTGGGAGCGTGGCCCTTTGGGCAGATGTAAGCAGTGCTGAGAGTTTGATGTCATTTCAAAGTGATATTCTCCTGGTTGGTTTTACTTTTATCAGCTTTTGAAAGTGAACTCTTGGACTTACTGCTTCTGCACAAATCCTAATAGACCGGTGGGGGGGATGCAGTGTGGACCAGATGAAGGAAATCTAGCAATAATGTCTCTGCGAGGCGGTTCAGTAAAACTTCAGAGGAACGGCTGGGCGAGACGGGGAGGTAACATCCTCTGTTGTGTTGTTTGCTTGCTGCTGGTTGGCTGGGAAGATCCGCCATGAGGAGAAGACGTGCTATAAGGCTGTCCAGACGAGCGAAGAGGGGCCGTCGGCCTGCGAGTACCAGGGTCCGCTCATGGTGCTGGCCCAGAACTGCGCCGTCATGCACAACCTGCTGGGGCCAGCATGCATCTTCCTGAGGAAGGGCTTCGCAGAAAACAGGCAGCCTGTACGTAAGTTACACCCAGCCGGGCAAGACACGCACAAAGCCACGTGGACGCGAGCTGGGGATGCAGAGCTGCCCGCATACCCCATCTGCGTGGAGCTCTGTAACCCCCACCCTGGGTCTCAAGCATCCCGGCTCCAGCTCCAAGAGCAAATACAATCAACAGGCAAATGGCTAACCTGAAGGATGTGCAGAGATTATCTCTGTGCCTAAACACCAAGAAAGGAGGAATCTAAAAATGCAGCTATGGAAGGTAGATCCAAGCCTACGCTCAAGTAGGCATAATCATAGGGACTCAGGAGAACAACTTAGGACTTAAGGACTTATATAATCATATGGACTCGGGAGGAGTCCAGTTTTCAAAGCTGTTATTCCAGGAAGATGTCCACATCTCATTCTCAGAGGCTCAGATTAGCATTTAAGGACTAAATAGGCACTTAAATGCAAATCAGGGCATCCCTATTGGGAACAAGCTGTCCCACAGAGATGCCCGTATTTGATACCATTCCTATCAGCTCACAGTGAGCACACCAGGACCAGCAGAAGTAAGCATGCATCTGCCTCCTCACAGATACCCAAACGCAATCTCTTGTACACTGCCACGCACAGCCTGACACTGCAGCAATCGCAGCCAAATAAACCAAAGGACATCAGTCTGTCCTCATATCGCTAACAGTGCCGGGCTGCCACATGCTATTACCCGTGCGCACACAGATAAATAGCAAAAACACATCCTTCCATTCAGTCACACCTCATTGTGACTGCGTGTTCATATGCATCTAATGTATGCATTTATATACACAGTAAAAATGTGTTTGTATGGAAATTCAAATGTATACACCTACACATGTTAAATGTACATAAATCTACATTCCAGTATTGTATATTTACAAGAAGTAAAGTATATTTTTGCACATAAACATTCAATTCCTACAATAACATTAATTTAAAGACATACACAAACATATGATTAACACACATTTTATGGATAAGTGAATACGTGTCTTGTCAGATATTTACACAGTGCATTCCATATTCTTCTGGTGAAACAAAGCTCACCCCAGTTACCCGAGAGTCAGAATTTTCCTGTCTCTGTAAGAAATCTCTGTCTTACTCATGCGTGCATATGGTTATCTACAGCTGTAGGAGACAACTACATCTTTATTTCTGAAACCTCTTCTTCAACCAACAACCCAAAAAAGAGTCATTATTTGTCATTGTTGATCAAAGGGCTTTTGTTCTTCCTAGCCTTCAGCCACTAAGTGATCACATATTCCTTGTGCCTCTTCACTAAAACACAAAAGGTAACATTCTCACCCAAGCACGCTTGCTGGCATGCACAGAGCTACCTGCCACAGGAGACAGGTCCTGCTCCCTAGCGGAAGGCTCACAGCTGGACAGGTACCCCTCCTGTTTAGAGCCTGGAAACTCACAGTACCCTAAGAAATCTCCAAAATAGGATTAGTGATGTCTACCCTGATGTAGAATAAGTGCATCTGATAAACAGCTTTACTTTTACTGACTCTCTAGACGAACAGGATTTATTGTGCATAGAACAGAAATAAATGAGGGTAAGACCATTATGTATAATGGACTCTCTGAGGGTCACCTCTGCTCATATCTAGGATCTAAACTCTCTGAACAGCTTTATTCCTCTTTCCATATGTTCTCCAAAAGCTTTAGAGTGATTCAGCCCATTTCTTCCCAAGCAATTTTCCTCTTTTATAATTTTAGGGGATCTTCTTTCAAATTTAAAACAGAAAACCTCTTCATGATGTTAGTTATCAGTTGACTCAGATTTTTGGAGGGACGTAAGCCCTCCCCCTCCTTTTGCATTTGCAGTCTGTGGCTCTCTGATGGTACAATCTGCATGTGCAAAGATACGTTCAGAGCCCTGCAGACGCAAATGCCTTGGTGTGCAAAATTAGAGCCGGTGCTAAGCCCCCATTTCCGACGTGTCAGTCATGTTGGTTGCAATGTGGTCTTCAGTCAGCAAAGAGGAGGACGGTCTTGTGACAGCTGTGCTGCAGGAAGGCTCCGGTCCTGCCCCAGCCACTCTCACAAGACAGTGGCTCCCGCGGGTGAGTCACCACAGCCTTTGAACCATGGCAGTGGTGATCGCACCTCTGCATCTGCTGCGGTGCTGAGCGGCTGCTGGCACACAGCAGCATCTCCAGGGTTAATGTTGGTGAACTCTGGAATGAGGGGCACGAGGTGTTGGTACTGATGATCATGGGTGGTTTTTATCTGCTGTTTTATCTAAGGCAGGAGGGCAATAATGCCTCCTGCATCCGGTCTAAGGACTTTGAATTGTTTTATTGCTTGATGTTGATGAAAGCAGAACAAATGGGATGACATGTTTGAAAATACCAGGTCTGTGGAGGATGAATTGGCAGAGCCAGCGTGCTCCGACAGTTCCATCCAGCACAGAGATGCCTCTGGGAAGGTTATGAGTGGCAAGCTGGTCGTTTCTCTGGCACAGCCCACTTTTGCACAGACATCAACCAGTGTGTGTCCTAGTTTGCTATGCACTCTGAGCAGCTGCCATTAGAGTTTCCAGAGAAGCCTGTGGTTAAATAGCAAAGCATCATCCTTCTCGAACTGATCAAGGGCACTGTCTCCAGGGACGTGTGGTGAGGCTGGAGGACACCTGGAAGGCAAGGAGAAACTCCCCACAGTTGAGGGGAAAAGCCGAGAGTGAGACGACAAAAGAGATCGCGTTTCTGTGTTTCCAAATTCTCAGATGTTTTGGATTTGCCTGGGAGCCATGAGAGGAATTAGAAAGGGCATTTAAACCAGAAAGCAGTGCATTTCCATGCTCATCTCCTCTTCCTGGTGCAGTGGTGGATTTTCCTGTACTCTCTTATATCCTCCCCCTTCTTCCAAGAAATTCAGATTGGATGTTTGAAGTTGCAGTGTTTCCTGAACATGGTGAATCCTTGTCCTGTTTTGTTTGTAGATGACCTTGATGATGTATATGTTGTGTGTCTGCCTTCATGCTTGGTTTCAAAATGTTTGTATATGGAGCTGAGGCTGTGGGGAAGGGGGAAGTTCCTGCCTTTTTGTGGGGACTGACTGTAGGAGATGGCAGTGGGATGTTGGCTGTAGCAGAGCTCGTGGCTGTCTCTGTCCTGCCAGAAGGACAGGGATCAAGCAGCGATCCAAGCAGACGGTGGTACAGACCTGCTGGTTACAGGGACTGCTTCCAGCTGTTCTGATCTGGCTGTGTCAGCGGGAGCTGCTGTAGGAAATACAATCAGCTCTAGAGGAGATCGTAACTGCTGCAGGGCCACTCTCTGCCCCTGGACTTGGTGCTGGGGAATGATGCAGGAACTTCATGAAGGTTCTCCTAGTACCATCAGGTGGGGAGGCCACACGTACTGCTGTGCTGGCCCAGGTCTATTCTATTTTGAGGGAGCACCTGTCATCCCCCTATCCAGCAGATAAGATGGAGAGGGAGGCGTGCAGGCTAACAGTCACCCCGTTGGGGAAGAGAGCTGGGAAGCCTTGCTAAGTAGATGGTATTAAACATGTCATCACCTTCTTGTTTCTTCTCTCACTTTCTGGCTTGTCCCAGAACTGTTTGTGCTATTCTGAAACTGTGTTTGTTTTTACATACTTTTAACATCGTATGTTCTCTTTTTGCAGGATAGAGAACTACGTCCGGAAGAAATTGAAGGTAAAATTTGTCGCTCCTTCTGTGTTACCTTTCTCCCTGCCCAGTGAAAACCTACTGGCTGGCCCTTCCAGGTTGTCCCCCATGGGGTAAAAAAATCTAGGGCAAATCAAGGGAGATGATTACTGGAATAATTCCTGTCAACCCCAGCAAAAAGAAATAATATGTAAAACTTGGCAAGAGTGTTGACTGTGAAGGATTTGCATCCATTCCAGCTTCTTCAGGGTGGTAAGATAAGTAAAGTAATGGGATGTTAGCTGTCAGGGAACTGCTGTTCACCCCAGCTCCCACAGAAAGTGTTGTAGAGCATGGCACAACATTATGGCTCCAGGGAAGCTGTTTCACCTGCTAATCCCCACAATGAGTGCTATGTAATATAGTGCAGGGGTAAAAGCTGGGAAAACTTACTGCTTCCAGTGTTTTCAGGGAGTGCAGTTTGGGAATGATCAGTTCATGGCACTTGCAGTCCAAGCAAGCTTTCCTGTGGGGCATGGGTCAGCAGTGCTGCTCATAGAAGAGCTTCACATTGCTCCAGTCATTGCCTCTTTGCAGGGAGATCTGCTGGGAAAGTATGGAGTATCTTAGGGAATCTGGCCTCATAAAGTGCTGCTGATTCTGGGGAGGTTTCTTGGAAAAGGTATTTTGGGCTGTCACTGACAATGTTGTTCTTTTTTTGGATCCACTCCCACAGAATTGAGAGAAGCCTTTAAGGAGTTTGATAAAGACAAGGATGGGTTTATTAACTGCAGGGACCTGGGGAACTGCATGCGAACCATGGGCTACATGCCTACTGAGATGGAGTTAATAGAGCTCTCCCAGCAGATCAACATGAACCGTGAGTAACATCCACCCAGCTGTACCTCCCTGTTGCTGCTGTGCCCTGCAACACTGCCTCAGGCTCTCCCAGTCTCCTGCTGTCTCTTTTCCTTTGGCTTTTTTTCTGCTCTCTTTTTCTGGTTCTCATTTTTGCTCCCTGTCATCTCCTGTTCATTTGTGGTCTCTAGCAGTTGGTGCCTTTGTTTCATGCTTATCAAAGGGTCTGTGTGGACTGTGCTGCATGGGAACAGTGTGTGGAAAGCTTGTCCTTCGTGCTTATGCTGTCAGGTACAAAACTGCCCTTGATGTGGGCAGTTAGACATCAGTGTACATGTTGTGGGTGTTGTCATATTGAAACTGGGGTCAGATGGTGTCAGACTGAAGAAAGAGCCCGGGAAGATGGAGATGCTTTGGTCAGGATGGGTGGTGGATGGGCTGTTCACTCCGCGGTGGCTGTTTGTGGATCTGCTGTGCGCCTGGCTGCGTCAGATGGGGGCATCTGCTGGAGTAATGGAAAAATGTGACAAACGCATCCAATTCCCTGTAACTGTGTTCATGCCCCTTGTCTTTCACCGTCATTTTTTGTCGCCTCTTGTCTGTGGCAGTGCAGGGTATTACCCTCAGCTAGGTGGGAAAAAGGATATTTAGTGCGTGTTATTTGTGACACATGATGATGTAAAAAGGACAAGTTACCTGGTCAAGGGAAGGAAAACAGTTGTGACATCCACAATCAGTCACACACAAAAGCAGCTGATAAACCTGGCACACAAGTGCTTAGGAATTTGAGAGCGTTATTGCCAGCTTTCTGATAGGAGATAAACAAGAAAAAGGACTAATACGATGAATAAACGGTTTGACATACATTAGCCACTGCTAATGGAGCAGCTCTGCCACCGCTGCAGGGCACTGGCCAGGCCATGTGGGAACATCATGCTGTGCCCTTGCTGTACCCTTTGGCACGGGCACAGCAGAGGGTTGCTGTAAGCTCTAGAGTGATCAAGCCTCTAGATGTGATGCCATAAGGATGTGACAGTCCATGGAAGCCTGGGATGGAATAGCTTGGGCTTATTCCACCTAGCCCACAATCCAGAAAATACAAAGACAATGTAGAACGACCTCTGTTTTTCCTTCCACTCTCCTGCACCTTCTGTGCTTTGCTTCCTGGAGAACCAAGCCCTCTCTGGGGCACACAGAAGTGCGAAGTGAGTGCTGGGCTTGGCTGATGTATGGAGTTCTTACATGTGGTCTTTCATCTTGTCCCAAGTGGGTGGCCATGTGGATTTTGAAGATTTTGTTGAGCTGATGGGACCAAAGCTACTGGCAGAAACTGCAGACATGATCGGTGTAAAAGAGCTCCGCGATGCCTTCAGAGAGGTGAGTGCTCCCTAACGCGTGCCTCCCCGAGAGGTGAGCAACAGGAGACAGGAAAGAGAGGAGAGCCACTGGGGAAGAGACGACCAAGAGAAAGAGAAGAGATCAGCATAGTGGAAAACAAAGAGCCAAGCCAGGCACAGAGAGAGCCAGGCACAGCCAAGCCAGTGAAAATCACTGAGATAAGGGAACCCTTGAGGCAAGGAAGAGGAAAGCTGGTGCAGACACAGCAGTTATGAGGGATTTCCGAGGACAAAAGACAGACTGGATCCAAAAGGCACCCAAAAGAGGAAAAGGAGAGACACAAAAGGAATGCAGGAAAAATAGGGTGCTCAGGAGCAGGACAATACAAAATCCATCCGAGAGCAAGATCCATTTCCATTAACTGTATTTCCCCTGCTGATATTTTTCATGTACTTGCAGTTTGACACCAATGGTGATGGCGAGATAAGCACCAGTGAGCTGCGAGAAGCCATGAAGAAGCTTCTAGGGCAGCAGGTGGGCCATCGGGATATTGAAGAAATCATTCGGGATGTGGATCTGAATGGAGATGGGCGCGTTGATTTTGAAGGTGAGAAGGGATGAATGCTCTCTGTCCATCTGCTCTGGTGTCAGTCGGAGCTTTCCCTTCAGAAGCGGAAGGGAAGGTTTGCATGCTCAGGGCCCAGAATGTTGACCCACACAGGCAATTCCTCAGCTGAAGGGTTCATTTGTGTATCGTCTTTTGCTGTATCTCAGTTTCAATTTGGTCTCCATAACTCTAGCATGGGAAGAGATACGCCCTGTCACAGAGAAGCAGATTCTGTGCACACATACTATGCCAGCCGCCTTTTTATGGGGCATTTTCCTTTCTATTAAACCTATTGCAAGAACTGTGAGGAGGCTGAATTGGTTTGGAGAATGCATTGCACCTTCCATTTCCTCTGGCTCACCTTGTTGTCTGGATTTATAGAGAATTTGTTTCTGTGCCTTTATGCTAGAAGATGGTCACGTGCCAGATGTGCTCACTAGGACTGCAGATATCAGATCTCGAGGTGTCATGTTAAATCCTAGAGATAATTAATTTCTTCTCCCGGTTTTCATGCCAGAAGGACTTGGAAGAATAAGAGGGGTTAATCTACTATTCTAGTCATTAGCCATGGCAGGAGCAATATTCACAGAGCTCAGGGTTTCTGGCAAGGGAAGCAGTTGATATCAGACAGCTAAACGAATGTAAGAGCTGGAAGGTGTGAGAGCAGAGCAGGCTGCTTGTTTTCCTAGTGCGGATCTGGACATCCCTTTGCAGTAAGGGTGAAGCACAGGACCTACAGAATTAAAATAAAACTGATGTAATTTTTTTGACTCAGAGGCATTCCTGGGTCTCCTACATGACAAGGAATCTCAGTCCTCAGGATTACTGAAGCTTCTGAGGGCTTTGAAAATGCTGAAAACCTAGAAGTGTCTCCCTAGAAAGTATCTGGTAGCTGCAGTTCTTCTAATGCACTGGCTGATTACATGACAGTAGCTCTCCTTGTTTCCCACAGCTAAATTATGTCAGACAGCTAAAATACACAGAGTGCTATCCCGTATTATTTTCTCTGTGAGTTACTGCTTTAGTTGTCAAGGGACAGCTCCATCAATGGAAAAGGAGAAGTCAAGGGGGTAATTTCCACTGCCCTCGTCTTTGCAGAGTTATTAGTTCCTCGGCAATTCAAGTGCAGAATGAAAACACATTTATATTTGGTGGCATTTACACTCAATTTGAACAATTGTAATTGACTTCACAAGCTGCAGAGCAGTGAATAAATAGATCCAGGGTATCCTTACAGTAAACCTGTATTTAAAAAAAAAAAAAAAAGTCCATCAAAGTAAACTTTTTTCTACAAAAATTCTGGTACCTACCAAAACACTAGTGCTTTCCCACATTGGTGTCTCTGTGAAGTGACAAGCTTACCAAGAAATCATCCTGTGTTCCCAACACTATATATCAAGGTTCCCTGAGGTTACAGTGAAAGGAGACAACACTTGCCCTAGTGTCTCACAAGGAGCTGCTCGTGCAAAGAAGACTGTACACTGGCTGGAAAGGAGTCCGAGGCGATGAATTGACCTGCTAGTGGGATCATATAATTGTATCTAAAGGCAAGATTAAAGCCCACTTTGTGTGACCTCTCCAGGGCCAGTCACGGAGTGGCACAAGTCTGCCAGCCACGTGTGGACTCTCAGTTTCACCCTGGCTGCATGCCTCCTCCAGGGAGTGAGAGCTGGGCTGGGGACCATGCGTGCCTTTTGGTTCAGGGCTGTCTTTTCTTGTTGGTTGCAGAGTTTGTTCGCATGATGTCCCGTTGAAGATTGTTCTCAGCTAAAGAAGAATCAGCACCTTAGAGAGGGCAGAAGAGGACCGAGGTGGAACGTCTAGCCCCAGTATTCCCACATGAAGGTTTATTGGCTGGCTGCAATTGGGACATTGCAAGATGACCTGCTGCTCCTCCTTCATGGTGGTCCCCATGCCCCTCCACCCTTTCACACTGTGAAAGACTTGCAACTTCCTACAACTGGAACCATTCCTTGGAGATGATTGCAGGAAACTGCAGAGCCAGGACTTGCCATGATGCTTTCATGGGATAATTACAACTTTAGACTCCTCCTCCCCAGCTTTATTCTCCCACCAGCTGCTGCAAAGCAAGAGCAAGAGAAATCCTCTTGGCTTGGTGGATGAGAGCAAAGCCATCGGGACTGGTGGCAGCCTCAGGGCGTGCTCTGCACTTTTTGGTTTCCCTTGGTGAACCGTGTCTGTGTTTGCTGTCTCTGTGTGTGTGTGTCTATCTGTGTGGAGTTATTTATGCTTCCCCGGCACGTATTCGCATCTCCTGTGGTTATGTTTACCGAGAGTAAATTCAAATACATGTCTTGCAGGGGGAAAGCGATAAATATGCACGCTGAAATGATGTGGAGCCTGGATGTCCCTGTGAGAGGTGGTGGCTGGGCTGGGGGAGAAGGGCTTTGTCAGATGCACACCCTGGCTTCTGCACCAGGGTCCGGAGGCGAGTCCTTGCTGCAGGAAGGGGAGTCACTGCCAGCCACTAAGCCTGTGGCAGGTCTCTGCCCTCCCTCCTGCTGTCCCCATAGCCAAGATCCTGGAGGTGCCTCACAGTGAGGGCAGTGTGGAGGGTCCCCACCCCTGCATCCCCCCGGCTTGCAAAGGGGCAAGTAAGAGCCCCTGCGGCGTGGCAGCAAGGAGCACAGTGGAGGCTGTGCTGTGGGAGCTGAGCTGCAGCACCCTTGGTGGCGGAGATTGGCCGGGTGCCTCCTTGTGTGGCAGTGCCCTGCTCTCCATCTTGTTCACACTCAGAAATGCTTAATGTGTCCGCACAGGTGACCGTGACCGTGCCCTCGGGGCCCTACCAGCTGCTTCCAGGCACACAGATGCTCATCCTCCTGCTTTCGCCAAGATGCTCCCAACCTCCTGCTCCCTTCCCCTCCCCTGCCAGACCTACAGTTGTGCTCTTTCTCTATGCAGAGGCTCAGTCACAAGTGGCCAGGACTAATTTCTGCTTGGCTTTGAAGGGCATCATCATTGCCATCTGTTTCTCAGTATGACTGGGAGCTGTTTTTCTCTCAGTTGCCCCCTTGCTCCAACTGAGAGGTTAGGGCCCAATATTTGCCTGCTTCCTCCATCTCAGATCTCTCACTTCCCAGGTTCCTTTTCAAATTCTTGGGGTCCACAAATCCATGTCCCAAAGGAGGATTTTCTGTTCTGCTTTCCTGTTGCTGTGCCAACCAGCATAGCTGCAGCGATGGCTGATATCCCTGCAATGGGAAAAGTACGTTTCTCCTTATATCTGTGTGTGTGCACGTACTTGTGTTTGCACAGGCACGTACCCTGGGAAGGGTTCGTGTGCGTGCGCATAAAAGCAGGGAGCGCAGGTAGGTACCTGGAAGTGCAGCAGTAGAAGAGTTTGTTTGCACACAGGTGTATGCAAGCTGTGTGTGTGTCTGTGGAGCTGGTCCAGTCTTAGAAGTGTGAGGGAAGAAATTTGAAAATGGGTATTTTCAGATCTCCGTATTTACTGCTAGAGCAGCTGTATTGTGCTTAGGAGATGAGGGTGATAAATTGAGCAGAGTCCAGGGTCCCGGTAAGTTCTACATGTACTTACAACAGTGCTGGGGAGGGAGAGACCTGTGCAGGCTTATGTCTGCTGTAGGGAGTGCTGGGACATAAAGGGGTTCACTTACAGCAGAGCCTGTTGAGGAAGAAATGTGTGTGTGTATGCAGAGCAAGAGGACAGCTGCCCAGCTTGCCTGTGTGCAGCAGTGGCTGTGCCTGCCTGTGGGGACACGTGACGACTCGGGGCATGAGCCGTGTGCTGTAGCCAGTGTGCACAAGCCTGACGGACCGTCAGTGGCAACAAGTGTGGTGGCTGCCTCCGCCTGCTCCTCCCCGGGTCCTGCACCGAGCAGCTGCACCTTTTGCCTGCAGCGGCAGATGGCAGGACATGGTCTTAATTTATTTAAAATAGTAAACCTGTTTCTAAGAGGCTGCACTCATCCACAGTGCAGCATCACGGTGGCTGGGGAAGTTCTCTGCGAAATACTGCCATTTTCACTTAGGCAGGTCCTTGTGTTTGTACCATGGCGGAGCTGTGTTTGTCTTCCCAGGAAATGCAGGGACACTGGTGCTAGGGGAAGGGTGGCTGCAGGACACCTTTGTGTCATTGCGGAGGCAGTCCTGGAGCCACAACTACTTCTAAGAAAAACTGGGTCTCTGCCAAATCATCTGTAGCTCTTTACTGCCAGGTCTCACCATGATACAGTGAACAGGTCAGACAGCGCAGGTCCAAAGCGTTTTTTTTTTTTTTTTTTCCCATCCAGCAGAAGCTCTTGCTGCAAGCTTGGTTTTACTTGGACAACAAACCCCAAATAATCCCAGGGAGTTTTACTATTTTCTTGTGCAGACAGGGTCAGAGATTAAAGCTCCAATCTAAATAATCTAATTCCAGAGATAATCCTTTTGCTTTCATCTCCAATCTGGTGCCAGGGAGGCTTCCAAATGGCTCCACATGGCAGGGCAGAGCTGGTCCCCTCGGGGCCCCTGAGCCCCACAGCCCT
This sequence comes from Pterocles orientalis, assembly GCA_011057875.1. NCBI lineage: Eukaryota > Metazoa > Chordata > Aves > Pterocliformes > Pteroclidae > Pterocles > Pterocles orientalis. The sequence continues at coordinate 984,963 of WKFP01015458.1, forward strand.
TTGTGGTTCAGGAACTGGCCCAGGCAGTGGGGCTGGCTCGCGTTGACTTCTTAGATGTCTCTTTAGCCATGAGGTCTGCTTCTGACCCACATGTCTCCATTGCTCTTTTTGGACATCCCAAATCCCAGTTCCTTTCTCCTGCAGGAAATGGCTAATACCCAAAACACGTGCCCCACACCGCCTGTGAATGATCAGGGCTGTAGGCAGACCAGACAGGACTGATTCAAGACCGAGAGTCTTTTCAGCACAGCTGCCAGGGGACAGGGAGAGAGCAGGGGGTTGAGAAGACAACCCCGAGCCTTTCACTTGTAGGTTACTGGTGTAAATCCAGTCTGCATCAAGGGACGGGTGGCTCAGTGGATTAGTAACAGGATACGGAGCCCTTGACATCTGGGGCACGAGCTGGCATCAAGTTGCCGGTGACAGCAAGTAACAATTCACAGGCAGGAGTGTAGGACACTGCAAACGCAGGCCGTTGTGAACGCAGGCCATCGCAGACACAGGCCATCACAGCATGACTGCTGTCCTCTGCCAGCAGCTGTGGCCAGACAGTGCGCCAGGGTGAGTGCTCGTCCTCACCCAGACAAACACAGCCACTGTCCCTCCTCACTTGCTGCTGCTCAGTTAATCCTTCTTGCTTCATGATGGGCTGCTGATTCTTGGCAAGTAATCACCCAGGCTAATTATTAGAAGATGCTCTGACTGGGGAGGCAGAGGAAGTATTGCAGTACTCAGTGTCTTGCCCTCTAAAAGGGCTGAGTCCTTGGATGGAGGGGAGAGAGGGGAGTTTTCCCCTCGGTTCAAGGAGCGGAACTCCTCCTGTTCAAGGACACTCTTTTCAAGGAAGAGTTGCTGATATTTTGCTGTGAGTTGTGCAGGAGCCCTGGGAGCCCAGGCTTGGCGCAGCCACAAAAGCCCTTTGTGACACTCCCAAGGCAAGGGATGAGCTGGGTTAGCTCCTCGCTGCCCTTGTACATGTCTGGGGCCAAAGAGTCCCCCTCAGCTGAGGGACTGGGTCTGGTTGTACCTAAACATTAGCTAGTAAATCCCTTCATGTCTGAATTCCTGCTCACGGGCATGTTTGGTCTGGGCCGAGCAGTTTGATGCTGGGTTTGTAATGAAGCCCTGGTCACTGGCTGCGCAGCCCCTGTGCCCCCCGAGGCGGTGGAAGTCCCGCTGCGAGCCTCACGCTCCCTCCCCAGCTCACCGAGAGGCACACCAGGGCTTCAGCCAGGCTCTGCCCTTGGGCCCCCACTGCTGTTTTCTGTGTGACACCTGCAAAAGCCCTGCTGCCCCGGGGGCCAACAGGGCCAGCTGCCTCAGCGCCCCTGGGCCACGTGGGGGGTGGGGTGTGGCCCTTGGCGGGACCTTTGCTGCCTCGGTGGGTCTTAGGGTGGGAAATAAAGATTTGCAGCCATGGACGTTGCTGTTTGTAACCTCAGCCCTGGTCATGTCCTCCTCCTGTGCTCCTGACCCAAGCGCATCAGTTTAAGCTGAGAAATCTTGAGAGATTAGGGAGGATCGTCTGTAATTGGTACAAATAAGCTCTAATGAGGCCTCCCTCGGCCCCGCCAACTGGTCAGCATTGTTCTGGCCAAGGCTGCTCGCACTCCTTTGCTAACTACACTTGGGGGACACCCAACAGGTCACAAACACAGCAGGGATACGGGAGATTAGTCTGGATTTGATCGGATGCTGCCAGGGCTGGGGTCTGTAGTGCTGAGATGATTTGCCAGGAACCAGCATGAGGTGGCTTAACCTGGAGAGGTGCTGAGCACGTGTGTTTTACGCTGCTTTTCTGGATGCCGTTTCCCAAGCCACGCTGCAGTGTCACAAGCCCCTTCCGGGCAGCAGTGCTGGCATGGGAACACAGCAGTGCCACGGCTGCCCTGGCCCCGCTGTACCACAAGCCCAAGAGCCGCTGTGACAGCAGCAAGGACGTGCGGTGGGGCCTGCTGGGACCCGGGCAGAGGTGAGGGAGCTGGGGGTGGGTGGTTACTCTCTCCTCACCAAACTGACTCCACTGCTCCAAGGCTGTGTCCTGTCAAGAGGCCTCCGAGGTACATGACAAAAGCAACGAGCACATTTCATTCACCACCTCTAAGGCTTTATTTCTAAAGGCAAATGCACTGGGAAGACCCAAATTAATAGACATCGTTGGGACTTCAGCTGGTGACCGAGGTGGGGACGCGAGGCTTGGCTGGCGGCCAAAGCTCTGAGGGCACCGAGATCGGAGAGAAGGGCAAACACGGAGGCCAACGTTATTTGCTCCCCGCCACACCGTGTATGAGCGAGTTTCCAGAAAAGAACTAAACCGGGAACTTAGTTTCTCGGGTAAAACAATTACCGGCGTGCACGGTAAATCCCCACCTGCCGCCGCACCGGCTGTGGCACTTCCCAAGCAGATCACTGCGGTCCGCAGCGGTCGCACGGCACCCAGCTGTCCCACTCCTTACCGGGCGCACCGGGAGTTGCCTTTTCCCGTACTCCATGGCGGGGGCTGAGGCAGGGAATCGGTACGGGCAGGACACGAAACTACCGGCGTGTAACGAGGAGCCGCCCCCGGCGGCAGCGGAGCTCCCACTCCCCCACAGCCACTTCCCCGAGCGCCGCGGCCATGCCGTGCCCGGCCCGACCCAGCCCATGCCCCTCCCGCCGGGACGATCCCGGGGCCGCTCCGGTGCCGCCGCAGCGCCGCCCGTTGCCTCGACAACCCACCAGCCACCCCGCTTCCCGCCGCCGTCCCACAGTGCTTTGCGTTCGGGCCGCGCTGGAGCTCCCTGATTGGCGGGGCGGAGGGGGCGGGGCTCTAACCTCAGGCGTGCGGCGCTGAGGGGAGCTCGCCGCGCTAGGTCCCAGCTCTGGCGGCGCCGCTTGGAAGCTTTGCCTTTCCCCGCCGCTCCTTCCCGGGGGAGCCGGTTCTGCCCTCGCTCCCCTCCCCGAGCGGGCGGTGCAGGCCCCGGGCACTCCCGGTTCGCAGGGACCGACTCGTCCCTCCGCTCCCTCCGGACACGCCTCCCTCCGCGGGGCGCCGCCGTCCCCTCGCCTCTCAACCAAGCATGTTCGCCCGCTCCCGCCGCCCATTGGCCCGGAGCCTTATGAATATGCATATAAAGGCCAGCGGCCGCCTAATAGCAGGCGGGCAGAGAATTAATATTCGCGTTGCGGCGTGCTGGTTGGTCAGTGCGCATTCCGCCCCGGCAGCGGGGTAGGCTGCCCCCTGGCGGCGGCAGGAAGAGGCGGGCACGGCGCCGGGAGCCCGAGATGGTGGGCGCCGGGGCGCGCGGGGCGCCGCTGCTGCCGCCCTTGGTGCTGCTGCTGCTGCCGCCTCTGCTGCGGGGCGCGGCGGGCGGCCTCGCCGACAGCGTCGTCTGGGCCGTCAACGCGGGCGGCGATGCCCATGTGGACGTGAACGGCATCCACTTCCGCAAGGACCCGCTCGAGGGCCGCGTGGGCCGAGGTGAGGGCGGCGGGGACGCCGGTGCGGCGCGGGCGCCCCGCGAGGGAGGGTGGCGGCGCTGGGGCTTCCCTCGGGGCCGCTCCGCTCGGCCGGGGGCGGCGGGGCCCGCCTGTGCTGGCGGGGGGCCGGGACCCGCGTCCCCCGGCGCCGTCCCGCCTCCCCCGGCCCCGCCGCGGAGGGTCGGCGGGTCTCCCCGCAGGGCTGCGGTGGCCCGGGCGGCCTGCGGGCGGGATCCCCGCTCCCTCCGCCCAGGGGGGGGCCGCGGGGAGCGCAGGGACAGCCCCCGCTGGGCACTTGTCACCCGCCGGGACCGCGCCCCCTCCCCGGGCCCGGCTGGGGGCTGCAATCCCCCGTCCCCGCGGGGGGGCCGGCACTGGGCCCGGGGGCTGCGGGCCGGTTTTCCCGGCCGGGGGTGCGGGGTTGTGCAATGCCGGAGGGAAGTGGCTCCTCGCGGGCTGGGGTGGAATTTCGGCTGGAAAGGCAACGGGAGCGGTCAGGCTGCCAAAGCGGCCGCACGCAGCTGCCTGGCTCCTCTCCTGCCATTTTCCAGCGAGAGCCCCCAGTTTCCACGGCGAGATCTGCCAGCTGAAGCCCAGCCTGCAGTGCGCTCGGTAAAGTGAGACCAGACTTTGCCTGCTCTGCGCAGCCCCGTCGCTCGCGGTGCAAGGCCATGCCTGCCACCAGCAGCCTGGTCCCAGCAGGGAGGAGGGTTACGGGAGCCCCGGTGCTGGGGCCGGGCAGGAGGAAGGTGGAGGTGGCTGGTGCGCTCCCCTGCGCAGCCGAGCGCCAGCCCTGGCAGCGTGCTCAAGAGCAGGGCAGCAACAGAAGCAGAAGTAGAGACAGATGGGATATGAGCAGCTGCTCTAACTGCTGAATCAGTAAAAGCTTCTCCCTGCCAGTAAGGACAGGATGGAGAATTAATATTATATTTGCACTTGGGTTACCTGTTCCCACTTCTCATGAAACTTCTCAGGTTGTATGAATGTTGCCTGTTTGATAATCAATGCACCAAAACTTAGTTGATTCACAAATGTATTGAAAAGTTAGATGTGCTGCGCTGCTTCTGCTGTCAGGTGACAGCGGGTGAGTGGTGGAGTGCAGAGCTTTTGACTTTTATGTCTAACCTTAGCTATGTCCGTGCAGCGTGGTGGGGATTGAACTGTGCCATACAGCTAGGACTGCCATTGCTCAGCCTGCATGAATGCTGTGCTGAGTGGAGAGCCATTTGGGCATAAAGGAGACAGAGGAGGTCACATTTAATTATTAATGTGGTTTGTTAGGTGTTTTTCACCCCGTGGAAGCTGGCACCCTCTTCACACAAGGTGTGCTGATTGCCTTAGGTCAGCTTCCCTTCACAGACCTCTCACATGTGTGACTTGAAGGAAAATATCCTTGTGGACTTGAACCATTTATTTTTTGAGTTGAGGAGAGAAAAAAGGGTCTTTTTTGAGCACACTGACATGTTCTTCCTTTGGGGAAAGCCTGTGGTGTCTTCTCTGAACAGCAAGCTGTTACAGTAATCCTGCTTCAGCCAGTGGTGCCAGGCACAGCAGAGGAGACTTTACCCCTTTGAGCTCTCAGCTGCTTTTCCCTCAATGGCTTTTTATTGCACCATTGTTCGGTTTACGCTGGGCTCCCCTCTGTGTTGATAGGCATTTAGTAGCTACAGCAGAAATATGAGGCTGAGTGGGAGGAAACGACCTAGGGATAGTGTTGCTGGGCTGTACTGCCTCTGAGCAAATGAAACCTTTTTTTTTTTTTTTTCTCAAGCATCAGTTCAGATGCTGTGCCCTTAAGGACACAATGTGCTGATGGCAATTACGGTATAGCCAGGTGTGTAACTTAGTTGAGTCGCAGCTTAATGCACACAGCTCGTCCCTTGGTGAGCTACCTCTCAGTGCACTGTGGAGTCAAGCTCACCTCCACAGCGATGTCAACAGACCTCTGATACGCAGGTGACAGGTCTTCCTCTCCAGTTACCTTCTTGGTCACTGAAGGACTTTCTTCCTTTGCAGGCTTTCCTCTAATAGGAGCTGACTTCTGCAGAGACCTTGGTTCGCTATCGCTGTAATCTGTAGCTGGCCAGAAATATCTGTGTGGGAGGACAGGTTAAACTTTTCACCCTCTATTTCTGGTGATCAGAGTCTTTTGTGGCCAGGTTTGAGTGGTAAAGAGAAGCAGAAGATTGCCGGAGCAGCTGTGTGTGAAACAGGACACTAAGAACTGGCATTAATTTCTTCTTGCTCGTTTGCTTTGGCTCCATCTTTGGCAACGTGTGCTGGGTTAGTAGTTCTTGCTTTGTCTTGGCCAAGGCAGTGTCTGTTCCCATGGAAATGGGGGTGGAGGTAGCAAGTGTCAGCAGAGAACTTTGTCTGGATCAACTTCTTCTGACTGAAGTGCCGGTGGGCAGGTAGTGTCCGCAGTCTTCCCTCCTGCCCCTCCTTCGCTGGGGAATTGCTGGATTCTGAGCTCTGGAGGCATGCATCAGTTTGCATTTGTACAGTAACCCTGACACAATACAACGTCAAATCAGGTTAAGATCTTTTAAAGGCTGCTGTAGAAGTGGTGAAATAATGGCTGAGAAGCAGCAAATTTTAAGATTTCTGGTGTTTTCTCAGGTATTGTCTTTTCTGGGCCCTTCTCAGGGAGCTGTTGAGATGCCCCCAGACAGCACCCATTTCAGCTGGGTGGCTGTGAGAACAGCAGCAGATGGAGCTGCTCGTGCTTTTGAAACCCTCGTGTGTCTTTCTTGCTTCCTTCTTCCTGTCTTCAAGCTAGGAGGTATTGCGTGGCTGTGGCGAGAAGAAAGGGTTTAGTAAGACGTCTAATGCTTTTCACCCTATTGCCATTCCCCAGGTTTTCACTTGAGGAAGGTGAGTCTTCATCACCCGGTGCCATCGACTGCCGAGGTCAAATGTGTTGAATGAGTCGAGTCAGTCCTATGCTGACTGTTTTGTTCTTGTACTCAGAGTTTGTAATTTGAAAATGTAAAAGTATGCTAGGTGTTTCTCCTCTTTGGAGCAGGAGTCAATGGCCAAGTCCTTTGGCTCTGTGCCCTGTTTGTGAAACAGATTCTTCCTTCTGAAATGGTGCGAGTGAGTTTACTGTGTCTTAGACTGCAGCAGGTCCAGACCTGTTTTTCTACAGGACCCAGCTTCTGGTGCTCTGGCTGCCTCTGCTTCTGCTCCAGTAGTGCCTCCTCCTGGGCAGAGCAAGGAGGGGGGACAGGTCTGAAGGTGTAAGTGCTAAAGCAGCTTAGGGAGTCAAGCACTTGGAAGAGACACTTCATGTATTCTATGTGCCTCAGAAATTAACCCTTCCTCTCACTGTTTTCTGCTTGAAATCCAGCTTCTGACTACGGTATGAAGCTGCCAATCTTGCGGTCCAATGCAGAAGATCAGATTCTGTACCAGACCGAGCGTTACAATGAGGAAACCTTTGGCTATGAAGTTCCCATCAAAGAGGAGGGTGACTATGTGCTCGTGTTGAAGTTTGCAGAGGTCTATTTTGCACAGTCTCAACAGAAGGTAAGCAACAGCTCCTTGTCTGTCTCTTTGTTGCTAGTTCCTGGCTAAGACTGTGCGTGTCCAAGTTGCCTCTGCTGCTTTGCATGCTGGAGAAAGGAGTGAAGTAAGGTGCTAATGGTTCGCTTCGCTCCTAGAGTTCTCGGGACCTCTGAAACTTGGAGCTCTCTTCCACATTCCAGATACATAGTTGGCCTGGAAAATTACGTTACAAAGTAGTTGCAAACGTGTGCAACTAAACATAACTAGCACTAGAGTTATATGATCTGTTTAGGCTGCGGTGGCTTTGAGCAGAAGTGGTTTTGTCTTTTTCCTGAACATTTGTTCCTGGCCTGACAGCATGCTTGTGCTGGAGGAATTATTGCACAGACTGAATCAGGAAGTGATCTGGGTTAAATAACCTACTCAAAACAATTTTTACAAGTGTGATAAAACTTGATACTGGTTCAAATCAATCCCAAAAGCACAGAGTTAAATTCAACTCTCTTTATTGCTCTTTGAAGAATAATAGTTCTTGCCCACTTTTGAAATGCCTCATGTACAGATGTGGAACCAGAAGCACAAAGAACTCAAACCCCTGTGATAAACTGGGAGAGAATTGGTGTGTGTTTTATTCTGGCTTTCCCCTGACTTCATCAGCTTCTCTAGAGCACTGCTCCTAAGCACTGTGCTGCTTTCCTGGAGAAGTATTTCAGGGAACAGAACTGGTGGGGCTGGCTTACAGAGTGGATGCAAAAAGCAGCCTCAGATTAAACCGAAGGGTTGAGGCACCTTTGGTTCCTCTCCCTTCATGTGGTTCTGCTGGGATTCCCCAGGTGCTGAGTGAAGTTTGAGTCATTGCAGCCCTGAGGAGGACTTTCACTCTGAATTCACAGATGTGGTTAGCAGTTCAGTATTTTATCTCCTTCAAACCCTGTGTTCTTCACCAGCTTGTTTCCTCTTCTTTGCTCTGCTGCAGGCTCTTAGTGAGAGATGGCTGAACTCCCTGGGGTGTGGTGTGCTGCAGCCACCCTGGGGTGGAACGAGCAGGTCTTCAGCCAGTAGTTGTGAAATAAAAGTATGAATAAACCAGCATAAAATAGTGCTGTCCTCAGTTCTGAACAGCAGACATAGGGGTATTTTTGAAGTTGAAGACATGTTTGAGGGTATTTCAGCATTCAGCAGTGTTAATGCTTCAGTGCCTTTACCCGGCTGCTTTTGGGCTCTGACTCCTTCCCAAGGAAGTATGTGTGGTGGGACAGTGCATGCTGCAATGCTTTCTGGTCCTCAGTGCATAACAAGCGGAGACCGTTCCTGTTCTGTTCCCCTTTCAAGTGTCACGTGCCTGAATCTGTTCTGACACTGTCATTTCTTCCACCCTGAAGGTATTTGATGTTCGCTTGAATGGCCACGTGGTGGTGAAGGACTTGGACATTTTTGACAGAGTAGGACACAGCACAGCTCATGATGAGATCATTCCCATGAGTATCAAAAAGGGGAAACTGAGTGTCCAGGGAGAGGTTTCCACGTTCACGGGGAAGCTCCACATTGAGTTTGTAAAGGTAATAAGCTTTGCTGGGCAGAGCCCTGGTCTGCCTTTTCCTTCTTCCCCAGCCCTGGGGTGCAGCTGTGTGCTGGGGGAGGAGAGGTGATGGTTGGGGGGATTTTTTCTTGCCTCAAGGCTGTAGCACTAACTTCCTTCTTTACTTTCTCTAGGGCTACTATGACAATCCAAAAATATGTGCCCTATACATCCTACAAGGAACAGTGGAAGGTAAGCACAGCTTTTGAGCCAGAAGGCTTTTCCTCCTTGGAGAGCAGCCTGTTGCTTCTTAGACCATGAGATCATAGCTCTTGCTGACCCACCTCTGCCAAAACTTTCTTTCTCAGCAAGTTCCCACAGACTGCACTTGCAGAGTGATATAGGTGTGTAGTGTCCTTCTGTTCCTCCAAGTGCACAAATCTGTGTCATTTTTGGAACAAGAAAAATCAGTTTGGTTCAGGACTTCAGGATAGAGGAGAAGGGAACATATCTGGTCAGTCTTAGCTGATAGCTACAGATAAATTCCCTCTGGCCTTCAGTGTCAGCAGCAGCCCTGCAGACAAGTAATTTACAGAGATCTTTTAGCTAGTAGTTAAGTGTTTCTTACTTGGAGCTTTGGTTTGCCTTCTCAGATTGAGGACAAGGCAGTGTTTTTTCCCAGATATCAGTTCTTCTGCAGAGCAGTGGGGAGTGCTAATAAAGTCCTTGGTCTTTCGTCACCCTCTTTGTAAGTCCGTGCTGGCATTGGAGCCCCTCTAGCTCCTGAACAGGGGAAATTTAGGACCCCCCTCTGAACAAAGCATCAGTTTGCTTTACTATTGATTTGGGATTGCCAAGTGCTGCTGAAAATGTGATGTGTAACCTTGTGGCCAGGTGGCACCTTGCTGTGCGGGGACCTGCAATTTGGGCTCCAGGCTCAGAGGACTGGATTTGAGTGGGGTTGGGCCATGCTGCTTTGATAGGTCTGGGGGTGGGGGTGCAGTGGTGTGAGGTAGGACCATTTGTGGAAACCGTTGTTCCCTTTCCTGCTTGTACCTGCATCCCGCAGGCAGCAGGTGCTTGTTGGTGACTAGATCTCACAGAGCAGTATCTGTGTACGCTGTAAGTGTGCTTTTGTGCTGTAGCTTCTCCTGTGTGACAGGTAGATGTGGGGGATGGATGTAGTTTTCTTTGCAGATGGGGTCCTTAGATACTCTTGCATCATGGAGGAAATAAATAGTGGTGTGAGCCTCTCTGAGGGAGGATGCTCCTGTTTCCTGGGGCGCTCTGGTGTTGATGTGGTGTCAGATGCCCTGTTGTCTGTGAGCGTGCTGGATCTGGGAGATGGGAAGGTTGTGACTTGGGTGATTTCTCAGGTTACGTCCTGCCTCCTTACAACTTTTTATCATGTCCAACAGATGTCCCAAAGCTGCAGCCACACCCAGGTCTGGAGAAAAAAGAGGAAGATGATGACGAAGATGAATATGATGATGGCTCCAGTGTTAAAAAACAGGCAAATAAGAACCGGGTTCAGTCAGGCCCACGCACACCAAACCCCTATGCCTCGGACAACAGCAGCCTCATGTTTCCTATATTGGTGGCCTTTGGTGTCTTCATTCCTACCCTCTTCTGCCTCTGCCGATTGTGAGAGCAAGCCCCACAGAGCATCAGCCAAGGGGCTGGGAGGGAAGGAGTTGGACCAGATAACGGTTACTTTCAATTTCTCCATATTGTTCATAATTTAAGGAAAAAAAAAAGATGATTCATTTGGAATAAATAGCAGGTCCAGGTGAGAAGGAGCTTACCTTCCCCCTGCCAGCAAGCAGCGAGGCCCTCGCCTTTCCCTTTGCACCACGTGCAGCCTCTGATCCTCCCTGGGGCATCCAAGAGTAAACCAAGTCCTGGCTGGCTGTGTATTGGGCTGTTGGAAGCTGATGCTGGCAGTCCTGGGCCGTGTCCCATGCTGAGAGAAAGCCATGTGCTGCAAGATCTTTGCCTTAGCGGGGTGGAATATTGTTCCTTAAGCAGGGAAGCAGCTCTTAAAACCAGGTCTGGGTACACATTTTGTCCAGGAGCGTGGAAGTGTTGTGGTGCCATTGGGTGATTAACAGCTACGGAGGATGGAGCCTGGCTCAGCATCTCCCCGAATCTGTGCAACTCGATGTATGGTACTTGCCTGCATAAAGATACCACGACTCCAGCTAGCCGCTCAGCCTCTGTGGAGATGTTCCCCTCCTAAGAGTGTAAGCTGCGCCAGAAGCAGAGGGATTTATCTGGCCTGATTTGCTGCACCAGTGGGAGAGACTTTAGGATCCTAGTTTGACAATTGTATTGTTAAATCCATTGCAGAGGGATTATGCTGTAGCCTGTGAGAGGCTGATGTTGTTAGCATCTGATCAGATGCACTTGTTTTCTGTATTGATGATGGCTTTTGTTTTTTTTAATATCCTTTTCTTTTCAAAGGTTTAATTTTAAGCCCAGTTCCTTGTTTTGCCCTTTCTGTCAAGTGACCTCTCCTTTGGAAGAAGTTGAGAATCAGGTGGCCTAGAGAGGAGGTTCTGAACTTACTCCTTCACCTTCCTAACGGTTAGCTGCCTGACCCATGACTGTGACCAGCCTGTGCTGTAGGACAGAGCGGAGCAACCTTGTGGATGCTCCCTGTGGGCTCTTGTTCCCTGTCTTAGGGTCCAGGCGTGCCTGCAGCGGTCAGAAGTGCAGTTGGTTAGTGTTTTCAGTTAGCTCGGCCTTTTGCTTATCGAGGCACTGTGGTGAAGGAGCAGATGTCCAACATTTCAGTACTGTAGAACAAGGTGGTTTGCTGCCCTCCAGAGATCTGGAAGTGAGCAGAACACTGGAGACAAGGTCACCCGCTTCCCCCAGGGATATTTCTGCAAGACGCTTCTGTTTCCACATGCAGAGCCTGCGCCTGCCTGGCAGAGGCTGAACAGAGCGAAAGCTCTTTCTGTGCCTGCTGATCCAGAGCTGCAGGTCCCGAGGAGCTGCTATGCCATCATCTCAGCCTCTGGTACATTGAGCATTTCTGGCTGGTGGGAGGGAGATGTTCTGTGTGTGGGAGCAGGATCTGTCCCAGGCAGGGTTGGGTCCTTGCAGGTCAGCTTCATTGCTGGTGAGCCCTGGGCTCACAGAACACTTTACCTCATGCTTGCTCTCATTCTCATAAGTGCTTTCGTTACCAGAGCAGTGACACTGGGCAGTGTCCTCCTTGCTGCTGCTCCTCCCTGAGCCTGTGTTTTCCTGGTGGTTGTTCTTGGGTTTGATCCCCTGCAGTGGCTCAGCCTTAGTGCTGAGAAGGATCAGCAGAATTCCCTAGCTTTCTGGAAAGGAAAGTGGAGGAGCAGCCTTTCTGCTCTGCTGGGCCCAAGCAGCTTCCTCCTAACCCTCAAGCTGTGACATGAGCTGTCAGCTCACGGGCTGCAGAGCGGGAGCCGAGGGAGGTGTTGTCAAAGCACTGCTCTGCGCAGTGGCACTGAACCTTGCCTTTCTCATCACATACATCGTGCTGTAGGCCTGACCCTAATTCTGTGTCTGAGCTAAAAAGCAAGCAGTAGGACCCTAATTACCTTCTCTGCAGTTGCACAAGTGATAACAGCCAGTTTGGGAGAAGCAAGAGGGTCCCTGCCACACGAGAAGGGGAAGACAGGCTTTAGAGAGAGCGGATCTTAAGAACAAACCTTAGGATGAAAAGGTGGTAAGCTTGAAGTTGTCTGCTTCATCTTCTAGCTGCTGTTAAAATCCTAGTAGTTATAAAACTCTTACAAAATACAAGCTTTGTTTGGTGACAGCGCCTGTAGAAATTCTCCAGTGCTTTGAGGATCGCACTAACTGGAGCATGGAGACTTTTAGATCTTTATCAGTTTTGGGAAGCCTCAACTGCACTGATTTGTTAGGCAAAGAACCTGGGCTTGAAAGCAAGCTTCTCTGTAAGGAGCTGTTCTCCTCCAGGCCTTTCAGGCTGCATTTTATTTGAGCATCTTTGAAGCAAGGAATCGCTTGGCGTCTCGCGGCTCCCCCAGTAATCTCTGCACCTTGCCAATCGCAAGAGAAGGGGCGTGCACTTAGGTGTGCAAAAGTCAGAGAGAAGCCTTCTAGGGTAGTTTATCCCTGCCTCACCTGGCAGCCAGGACACCCGTTTGGTGCCATCAGCCACCCTAAAGCAAGGCTGCACGGGGTGTGTTCTGTCGTGTTCCAGTTGCTCAGTTAATGAATTTGTCATATTTGAATAAGAATAGGGAGGAGTAGTTCATCCTTCATGGCTTCAATTTGCTTTGGCTCTGTTTTTATCCATTTTTGTGACTACAAAGCTGATGTCTGGGCGCTTGGAGGGTTCCTGACCCTGTTACGGTGCTATAAGCAGTTTTCCCTGTTGGCCCATCCCCTCCTGACAGGTTTGCCTCGGAGGAGCCTTTAAACAGTGCCTGTGGAAGCACGGGAGGATGGTAGGGGATAGCCAGGTCAGCACCTTGCTGGGAATGCCATGCTCAGGCTGGTTCCCTTCGTTGTCTCTGTCTGGCACCTGCGTGCCAGCCAGATGGGTCTGATGAGGGACCTGGTCCTGACCAGGGAGATAGGAAGTTTGGGTTGGCTGTAGCTTTCCAGTGTGGGTGCTTGAGGGAATGTTCAAGACAGTGTTTAACTGGGAGCGGTTAGAGACAAGGCTGTTTGTGCTTTGCTCCCAGCAGCAGGCAGATGAAGCCCACGTCCCTGTGCAGCACTGTGGGGAGCTGGGCCTGGATCCAGCCTCAGGGTAGTGTTCTAAAGCCTGTTTTAATTACCCCCCATTGGCCCCTCCTTCCATACCTTTAAGCCAAACCATTTTCCTCTTCTGTGTGTGTGCTAAAACAGCAGCTCTGACCCTTTTTAGTATCCCAGGTGGCAGTGAGCAGAAAGCCAAATAATTCCCTTCTCTTTTTGGTGCCTTTGTCTTGGGCTTTGAATAAAAGTCTATTTGAAGAAGCTTCTTTTTTCTTTTTTTTTGTTTTTGTTTAAGGAGCTTCTGAGTTGTTTTTCCCCAAGGGACAGGCATTCCCTGCCCTTGTGATCAGCTGGGGACTGTCTTGCTGTCCTTGGATGACAGCTCTGGAGGTCACAGCTGAAGCAGAGAACTGTCAGCAAGTATCTTTGGTTCCAGCCCTTGAGGTCAAGGGAAGAAGTAGCCTAACAGAGGAGAGAAGAACTGGAGGAGCTCCTTCAGGTCTGGTCTCCCCCAGCAATCTCCCGAAGGCAGGATGGGGAACGTCCAGACAGTCTGGTGCCTGCGTGTCTGTGCGGTTCAGAGCCAAGTGAGTCACGGGGAGGTCCTGGTAGTTGTATGGTGCCTAAAGCTTCTGGGGGGGTCCTGCATCCCAAACTTGCTCACCAAGGGCTTGTCCCACAGCGTTTGGGTCTGAACAGGGAGCAGGGACCTGTGCTTCGTCCCCTGGTCTTAAAGATGAAATGGGATTGCAACAGCCAGGGAAATGTCTTGATATGGGAAGCCTGGGGTGAACATACCTGTTTTTGATGGAAAACAGGAGGAGGGAGAGGACCAGCAGAGCAGCTTCAGCCCTCAATGTGAGACAGATTCTGAGCAGCTGCGAAGTACCAAGTGGGTCAGGCTCTGGTGCTCAAATGTGGGAGAGATCCGTGTGCTTCTTGCATTTATGTGGCAGGGAGGGAAATATCCATGCTGAGAATCCAAGGGAATGGGAGCTGGGCCAGCACTGAGCTAATTTACCTACTGGCGCTTCTGCATCTCCACAACAAATGCCAAAGTCTAATACAATTCAAGGATGCTTTTTTTAACGTCAGCCTGGTTCCACCAGTCTGTCTTCACTGGCTAGTCCCAAATAGGCTCAGACAAGTATTCTCAACGGCACAAACACAACACTGGGCTGGAGCTGTGGCGGCTCGGAGATGTGATTTCACAAACAGGTCTCCTGTGCTGCAGCCCTGCTTCGTGTGCTGCCCGGTGGGGCTGGGGCGTGTGCATTTCACCTTGGATCCAAACAGTTTTGTCCCAGGAGTATAGTAGCAAATGTATTGAAATGGTGCTGGGCTGGAGAGGTGAAAGCAGGTCCATGTCTTCCGGGACTCTGGCTTGCTCAGAGTTTATTGCTGTATATTAAATACTATTTTTGGAGATTGGGGGGGGAAGATGTGGGAAGGGGAGGGATGTGGCAGCGTTGTCCCCAGGCTGATCAGTGGGACGCTACTGCAGGTTATTGATAGATTTTGATTTTTTTTCCCAAAAGTGCTTTATTTAAAAAAAAACAAAAAACAAAAAACAAAAAACAAACAAACAAAAAAACAAAACAGAAGTGCTTTCCTCCCTCCTAGAAACAGTGCTGGCTGATTAGAAAATGTGAATAATCTTTTGCAAACATCAAAGGTCTCTGCTAAAGAGCTTGTGTGATGGAGATTTCAAGGCAAGGGGCAAAGTACAGCTTGAGCCAGTTCAACTGGGCAGAGTGTGAATTTAGGAAATGCAGAATCTCTGCCCTGGAGTTGTTCCCAATTGCACGCAGTGAGGATGTGCTGCTTGCCCGTGCCACTGTGGCTGTTCTGTCACACTACCGGTTCCTGAGCTGGAGTGAAGCAGGATCTGGAAGCTTGCTGGCAAGTAGGGGCTGGAATTCTTCATGGTTTGTACAGGGGCTTGGTGTGCTCAGGGCTTTCCCACCTGAGAAACAGCCGGGTCGGTAGAGCAGCCCCGGAGAGCGCGAGAGCAGGGGCAGGACTTGTGCTTTATGCCAGGAGGCAGTAGCCAGGACTGTGAGATGCTGGCCAGGTGACAGTGATGTTTGGGTCCCATTGGTGTCACAGCTTTTAGAGTTGGCAGATGGTCCCACCACTCCGCAGCCCAGCTGGGAGATGTGACAATGACCCGTGCCGTTGGCATTAAGGACATGTCACAAACTACTTGAAGCTGCAGGTCTAAGTTGTCTGTGAAGGCTGAACAGTGTGGGGAGAGATCTCCATCTGTACTTGTCACCAGTACGAAGGGTTTTAAGGAGGATTTTTTTATTTTACTGTCCATTGCTTTGTGTTACAACTTGCAGTGACATTTCTTTAGTTTGTTTTGCAGCAAGCTTGGGCCCTGGGTGAAAAGCACAGATGTCTATTTCTGATTGCATTGGCTCTGTGGGGACTAGTTTGGGGGAAAAAGATGGGCATGGGGGTGGGTTATTTTATTTTTGGTACATGGTAGCGGTTTTATTTTTTAATTTCCCCAGGATGTTTGGTTGAGGGAATGTTCTGAAATCTACTGTCTGGCAGTTTTAACCAGCAGTGTGCTAAAGGAAAATAAAACAAAATTATATTGTCACTTGGATGAGGTGGTCCCTCTTTTCTACCGGTGACAACGGGGGAGTCCCCTCGGCTTTATGGCTGGCGATGCGGGCAGCCAGGACTGACTGTGCTGCAGAAGGGCAGCAGGCTGCTGTGAGATGTTGTTTAACGTCCCCGTGCTGCAGCCCAGAGCCTGTCCCTGCTGCTGCTGTCTCTGGTACTGCCCCGGTAATTCTCTTGCCAGTTGTTTTGGGCGATTAAGTACAAGCTGAATGCTGCAGCATCCTCTTCAAAGTGCTGCTGTTGACCCCGTTGCTTCCTGCCCAGCTCAGGAGCACCAGAGATGGTATCTACCTTCTGGGGTTTTGCAAGCCCCAATTTCAGCTTGAGACTGCGTCAGAGGCGGTCAGGAGGGGCTGCAGCTGGAGCGGAGAGAAGGCAGCACCTTCCTCCTCTGGCTGCCTGCTCTCGGGGAACAAGGGACCTTGGCCCCATGCGGAGCAGCCTCTCTTCGGGGCAGCCTGGCCTCTGGTCTGTCCTTCCTGGGCACAGGATGGAGGGTAAAACCCAGCAAGGAGCACCGGGGCACAGGCTTGTTTGAAATAGCATGTGGTTGGTGGTAGCACACGTGTGCCGCTTATGAGCAGCGGTGAACGTCACTAACCGCTACTCTGAATCTATTTCCAGTCATCTGCAGTGTGTTGAGTGTTGGCTGGAGTCTAAAAAAAGGACATGGATGTTTCTTCTTCTTGCTGAAGTTCCCTGAGGGGCTGGAGGTGACTCTCGGCAGCTCTTAAGTGCCTACTGCAGGCAGGTGGGCTGCCGCTCTTTGTGCAGAAGTGTGTCCTTTTTTCCGTGGGGTGTTCCCGTGGGACCTCCCCAGTCGCTCCCACCAGGCTTGGGAGACCTGTCCCGCATCTGTCCCTGTCCTGGTGTGTGCTCAGAGGGGGGGATAGGGGCATGGCCCGGAGGCTGGCTGCCCTGGGGAGGGTGTGGCAGGGTACAGGGGCTCCCTGGGTGATCCTCCTGGGGACATGTGGTCCTGTCCCTGCCCCTGCCCCTGGGGACAGGCAGCTGGGGTGTCCCCAGGCCCGGGCAGCAGTGGGGCGTGCACCCCATGGCATCACTGTGCTTGCTGCCGGCTGCTCCCTAGGAGGAGCAGGGCTCTGCGGGGACACGCTCTCTGTAATTACCGACTGCGCTGCGGGACTCAGACTGTGATTTAATTAATGGAGACGCGGGTCTGGGGGGATCTCCCGGCTCCCCGGGGGGAGGCGGTGGGGGGTTGGTCGGTTTTTCTCTTTCTTTTCCTCAGGTACCTCCCCGCCTTGCCCCCGGCCTGCCCCGCCGCCATCCCCCGCCGTGCTGCCGCCCCGGGCCGAGGGTGCGCCGGCGCGGTGGGTCCCGGTGCCGGGCTCTGCGGGTCGGGCCGCGCCGCCCCTCCGGCCACGCACGCGGCGGCCCCGCTCCCCTCGGGCCCCGCCCCGCGTTGCTGGGCAGCGCCCGCGCCCTCCGACCCGCCGCGGCCCCGCCCCTCGCTCCCATAGCTACCGCGGGAGGCGGCGGCCATCTTGGCGGCGGCGGGGCGATGAGCGGCTCGAAGGCGCGGGCGGCGGCGGCGGGGCCGGAGAAGAAGCCGCCTCCGGGGACCGGGGGAGCGCTCAGCCGCCTGCGGGGCCGGCGCAGCTCGAGCGACGCGGTCCCGCGGCCGCCGTGGACCGAGTCCGAGCTGCTGGGGCTGGAGACCGTCCGGCCCGAGCACGTCCTGGGGCTGTGCCGGGTGACGGAGAGTGAGTGCGGCCGGGCCGGGGGGGTGCAGCGCTGGGCGGGCCCCGGCCGGGCAGCCCCGGGGGCCAGGGTCGCGGGGCCGGGCCGGTCCGTGTCCGGGGCCGGGGTAGCGCTGCCGGCCGCTGGGGAGAGTGCGCGTCGGCCGGCGCTGGCTGCAGCCCGCAGCTTTGTTACAGCTCCCAGAAAGTTTGGGGCAGTTCTGTGCGTTTTGTTGGTTCTAGTTTGTTTTTTTTTAAATTTTTTCCTGTAGTCTGCTGATCTCTGCCTTTCTGTCCCCGTCCCTCCCCTTTCTTGCTGTGCTACCTGGCACCTAGCGTGCCTTTGTTTCTTCTCGCCTGTCCTGCTCTCCTGAAGCTTCTGCAAAACACCTTGCAGTACGTATCTTAGCGAGGTGGGGCTACCAAAAAAATAAATTTATTTGGTAATTCCTCAAAGATCATTTGAAAAGCTGCTCTGTATTTTCTTTCTCTTCTAGATTATTTATGCAAACCTGAGGACAACATTTACAACATTGATTTCACCAGGTTTAAGATCCGGGATCTTGAAACGGGAACAGTGCTGTTTGAGATTGCAAAGCCATCTGCTACAGGTATGTCATTCAGGGAGGCTAGAGAGACTTTGGGAGCTGAGAAGTTGCCGTGCAAGATCCGTGTAAACCAAGGAGAAAGGTCGTTCGATGTGTCCTGGTAGCTAAATTTTTCTCCTTTAAGCACAGGACTTGGTTTACCCCTGCTGAGGAACTCGTTATAAATGATTCTATAAAAATGTGAAGTGATTCTCATGCAATGGGGGAGTACTCTCACCTGCAAATCTTCCCTTGTGGGCTGGTTATGGTACAGAGTTTCTTTCATGTGCTTTGGCAATTGCGAGGGGGGATATCCTGTGAGGCTGAGGGTGGTTTCAGCTCCCGAGCCACCAAGACTCTGCCAACTATCATATAAGATCTATTCTTAGTGCTTAGTGCTAGTATGTCTCAGACCGATAATTAAACACCTCTACATTCAGCGCCTAACTAATAGCTTGTCCTCATACACCCGCTAGCCAGTATTACCTTAACGTGTACGCTATTAGCAGAATAACTCTGAGCTGGTGCATTTTCTAGAGCAAGACGAAGAGGGTGAAGATGACAACAGTGAACTGGATGCTAGTGCAGGCCGCTTTGTTCGTTACCAGTTCACCCCAGCATTTCTCCGTCTTCGGACTGTTGGTGCAACGTGAGTATGAGTTCATAGGAAGAAGGGACAATCAAATGTTTGCAAAGTGTCACTTGACAGTTTAAAACAAAACTGAGTCAAAGACTAGAGAGAACCCATCTTGCACAACAGATATCAAGGTCTCTCTTTCTGGAATGATCTGTTGGATTCTTGTGTAGCCTCAGGTCCAAGGCTCTGTTCTTCCCCACAGGAAGAGAGACGTATGTCGTCTTAGCTGTTTTTTCCTACTTTTTGCGTGCAGAGTGGAGTTCACAGTGGGAGAAAAACCAGTGTCGAACTTTCGAATGATTGAGAGACATTACTTCCGAGATCGCTTGCTGAAGAACTTTGATTTTGATTTTGGCTTCTGCATCCCCAGTAGCAGGAACACGTGTGAACACATCTATGAATTCCCTCAGCTCTCAGAAGACCTTAGTAAGTATCTCCTTTCCCACACTGAGTTGTGTTTTCTTTGTGTGTGTGCGCGTGTGCTCATTTTCTCCCTCTCTCTACTTGTGAAAGAAGTTGTGACTGGGATGGGGGGACAGGAATAGATACAGGTTCTGTGTTTAAGGTGTGTGTAATCTTGACTGAATTAGATTTGTGCTGCAAATTCTCCTTATTTGAAAATGAAAGCCTAAGACAACCTGTGTTGTCAAGTCACAGGCTGCAGGAACTGCTCAGAGTCATGGGGCTGACATGCTCTATGCTCAACAGTGTAGCTCGGAAGATAACAAAACCCTGAAAAAGGGTTCTCTTGGTAGGCATGCATCTGTTTTCAGCACTTGCTTGTTAGAGCTTGAGCCTTCTGCTTTGGAACAGAATTGGCTCTTCTCTGAGAGGTGTGTTTTTGAGCCTACCAAGATCTCTGCAAATATACATTGTGCAGAGCATGTTTGACCTTGAGGTCTGTGGCTGCCTAGGTGCGGGAGGACGCGCAGAGTTGTTCCCTGCCTGTGTACATTGGGGGAATGCCACCACTTTTTCATTTACGGATTGCTACGTCTCTGCTTACAGACGTGGTTGCTGCTCTGCTCTAGTGGTGGCTCTCACAGTTTCTAAGGTTGTCTTGTGTGAGATTACTCGATCCCCATTTGTTTGCTTTTGACGGCGCTTGTCCTGTGAATAGGAAGAATAGGAAGGGGCAGGCTGGAGCTTTTGAAGAGTTCCCAGCAGAGCAGTTTGCTTCTCGTACTTGGGCAGGGCAGAGCATCAGCCTGGTAAATCCTGCAGAGCGGCAGAGTCCTTTTTACTCTGACTTTGTGCTGTCCAGTGGAGTGTGGCAGACTTCTGAATGTAATTGAGCTTTGTCTTTCACAGTCCGTCTGATGGTTGAAAATCCATATGAGACCCGCTCGGACAGCTTTTACTTTGTGGACAACAAGTTGATTATGCACAACAAGGCCGACTATGCTTACAATGGAGGACAGTAATCGTTCTGTGTCCACTGGATACTGTGCTGCCACTAACCGTTCCGGATGTCCAGGAGTGGACTGGAGTTGCTGTTTCGTGCAACAAGGCTTCTTGCCAAACCTTTTCTCCTTGCATGAGGCTGAAAACATGAAGCAAAGACGACAGCTCCTGAAAGTAGAGGAAATCTCCCTGCAACAGTTCTCTATCCAGAACTCAATGTATCCTGCCTCTCATTTTCTGGTTACCTTCTGGTAGCTTGGTTAGGTCATGGATCAGAGGCACTATTAGAAAATTATTGCTGTTACACTCTTTATAGTTAGGTTGCACTTTTAGTGCTTCTGATGTTTTGCCTTTTGGGTGACTATGCTCTTGCAAGAGGTCAGATTGTTTGGGTAGGCTATTTCTTAGCAGGAAAATTTCCCCCCTTCAAGTAGCCAGTGACACCTGAAGAGCAAATCTCTTCTTCAGTTGGGTAGATCATGTCTTTAGTGCATGGTGGTTTAGTTTGTAGCATGGCTGACATTGCTTTTTAGGGTGCATCCCAGTATTCTCCAGTGGGAAAGATAAGAGACTAATTCAGCTTCTAAGCAGTGCAGGAATCTTCCTTCTGCCTCCAGGCGCCTGAGCTGCCCCTGAGAACAGTTTAATCTATGTCTTGACAGAGATTTTGCTGGAGATATGAGATAGGGGAAGAAAGGGGCTTTATGCAGGTTGGTGATGGAGTCAGTCTGATAGAATTTCTGTTTGAGCTCTTGTGAGCAAATTGTTGAATTCTGGAGCTCAGGGGTCAACCTCAAAGCTGAAGTTAATCACTATATTTACCATTTCTCCTGCTTCCCTTTGTGTAGGATTTTTTGCTCTTTCTACAGAATGTATTGCTTTTTAGATCGACAGCACATTGTCGGTCTAGGTGGAGTGGAGGGGAGGTGTCAGTCTAGTGGGGCTCAGAAGAAAAAGGGAGAATGTGGAAAATCGCTTGAACAATGTGCAGGAAGCAGAGCTTGCTAGGCTTCAGCCTCTCTGTACCTCTAAACCTGAATGATCCCTCAGAGGTGCTGGAAGGAGACAGTGGTGTTACCAGCTCATTTGCTTTGTTTCAGTTGAGGTATTAGTAGCTAAAAATATCCCAGGTCAAATCACTGAGCGGGATCCTTACAACGTGAGAATTGATGTGTTTCTCTTTTTAATGGCGCTCCCATCGCTGCTTTGCCTACTTAGCTGCTTATTTATGATTTAGGAAGTTCTTCTGCCAAGTCAGTTACTGCCAGACCGGAGGGTGTATTTCACAGCTGTGTTTGGGATCTGGCAATAGGAAATAGCATCACGCGGTGAGACGAGGAGAGCCACGTCTTCCCAGCAGCCATGCTGGGGCCTGGCTCCTGACGGTGCAAAATCGCAGCTAACAAAACCCTTTTCTGCCTCTTTTTGCTGGCTCTCAAGAGTGGGCTGGTCAGTTGTGTCTCTTGTACACGGACTAGAGACATCTGCTAGTATTCCATTTGTTCCTTGAGACGGCTGAAACCTACCTACCTCCCTCCCTGGTGGGTACAGTTGGTTACCTGTTGTGTTAAGTATGTTTTGTCAGGGTTGAGTGGGCATCGCAGCCTGGAGCCTGTTGGTGGGTAGGCAGCAACAGGAAACCACTGCCTTTACCTCACAGATTAACAACATCAGCTTTGGCGCAGAAGATCAGCTGGCATCAGGGTAAGCAGTGAGAGTGTGTGGGGTGGCAGCCCTGAAAGAATCTCCAGCTCTTGGGAAGATATTTAATTATATTTAACCACAACAAATGCCCTGTGCTGGGTGGAGCATCCATCATGAGAAACCACAACAAATGTCTTGGGAATGTGGAGGGGCAAGGTCTGCGTGGCTGAAAGATGAAGAACAATTCTGTTACCATCAGTCCCCTCCAGCATCTCCAAAGGCACTTTGGCAATCTCGTTTAATTATTTCAGAATTAGTTAAAGCTGCTTGTAAGGTGGAGTTTGAGACACCTCTTGCAGTGATTGTCTGCAGAAGGCCTGTGCCCGTGAGAGGGAAACATTTGTTTTCCTGGAAGTTATTTGTGAGAAGGCAGAACTGCCTGGAAGTGTGTTTTTCATCCTGAAGTGTTCTGAGATGCTCAAGATAGTGTCTGAAGAGCCTGCTAGTTACTCCCTGGGAAATTTTAGCATATTGAGCTGAGCTTGGGTGTAGGATAAACCCAGGTGCCTTTAAATGTTACTCTTATCCCGTTTTCTGTTTGAAGCGACCTCTTGCTTTTCTTACGAGTGGTGATTCCCCTCTGTTTTCTGTGTCACGGTGTAAAGGTTCTTGAAAGAAGATAGCCCGTTGCCAGAGTGAGCAGCAGGAATGGCAGTACTGGCACATGCTGACTCGGATGAGCTGTGTGTAGCAGTCAGCGTGCAGCTCTGCACGCTCGGCGTATTTGTAGGGGTGCGGGTGCCATCTAGCCGCTGTCTTGCAGAATGCTGGAGAGCACTCTGCCAAATGTGTTTACATTGAGGCATTTGATACTTATAGGAAAGGGGATTCCTGTCTTTAATCATTACCTCTGCCAGTGGTGATGAGAAAAAAGCATTGAAGCAGTTGCTTTCCCACTGGTGAATGTAGCAGGTATTCAGCAATAAGAAAAGGAAAACTGGAGGAAAATCAAGATTTACAGGCAGCGCTAGCACCCCTCAGTTTTCAGCTGAATTTGTTTGCTTTGTCACATTAGAAAGTCTGCCCAAGAAGCATGCTGCAGAAAAAAAACCCCTGTCCCTACAAGGGGGCAACCCAGCACTGAAAAAGTTGATTGTAATCAAAAAATCAGGGACTTCCAAACTCCTGTTCCCACTTCAGCCGCTTCCTAAGGTTCCTTTTGTCTTAGATGCTTTCTATAGAGTGTGGCAGGGATGATGTCTTTGGTAAACTTAGTTTGACAGAGCATCTTTGTTCTGGATTGTGTGCTCTGCTGCTTTAATGATGGGTCAAAGCTACTCATGCCCGTGAGTTAGGAAGATATTCCAATGGGATCTCAT
Source organism: Pterocles orientalis (assembly GCA_011057875.1). Taxonomy (NCBI): domain Eukaryota; kingdom Metazoa; phylum Chordata; class Aves; order Pterocliformes; family Pteroclidae; genus Pterocles; species Pterocles orientalis. Next base: position 1,008,152 of record WKFP01015458.1, read on the forward strand.
CCTTGTTGGGTGGATGGTCAGTCATAGCCAGGTGCTGAACGCAAGGGAAATGCTTTCAGTGTTGGTTAAAGTTTGAGCAAGGGAAAAGGTATGTGTGCAGACAGCTTCTCTCAGGTCATATGCTGAGCTGGAAAAAGAGTTGATATCGTAACTGTTCTGCTCTAGCAAAAAAAGGGACCAAACCCACAAACTCATGCTAAATCTTTCCAGTATTTGTCCTCTTAGGACCAGGACCTCTTTTTCACATTTTTAAAGCAAGCGGATCCATGCAAGCAAGCTTTCTGGACAGCTATTGTCGTGATAGACTGAGGAATACATATTGCACCTTTGAAGGAAGGTCATCTTGTCATGGGACTGGGCGCTGCTGACCTTGTCCTCCACATCTGGTAGGAGATGTTTTCCTTCGTGTGTTTTCCTGGGGATTTTCAATGTCTCTTGCTGCAGAGAAGCAGCAGCCTCCTCTCTGGTGCTTGAGAATATTCAAGGGTTCAGGAAGTAAAACAAGTGTTCAGAAGGCAGAACTGGATGAGGAAGGTGGTGATGGTGAAGCAGGAAGGCTTCGATATGGTAACTCCACTTCTCACCTCTGTTTCATTCCATCCTCTTCAGCTGTTTCCCAGTGTTTGCCTTCTGCCCCGGTGTCCTGTCCCGTTGATCTGCCGAGCCTTGTGCTACCCCAGAGTGTGACCTGGTGTCGGGTGTAATCCTTGGACTCGGACACTGCCATCTCCCTGTAGCTTTGTGATGAGGACAAGGGTAGGGGACAGCTGCCTGACAGTGTCATCGCCCCTTCCTCTTCAGCAAAGGGAAAACCAAACACCAGCAAACACCCCTGGGTCTGCCTGGATCTCAGTGCTGTTACAGGACCTGTATTTGTATCTCACAGTGTGGCCTTGGGGCTGCTGGCGCCTCGACCTCCTCCATGCTGTCCCCTTCGGGCGCGCTCCCTTGCCCCTTCCTAGGCACGGACCCTGGTGTGGGGGCCAGGGCCACAGTGTCCCTCCAGTCCTGGGGCCCTGGGTCACCCAGCACAGTGCCGGCAGCCCCCTGCCCTGCGCGGTGCCCGGGTGATGATGTATTTGTACAAACGGTATTTTGTCACCAGCAATAGTAATAAATGAACCTCCGGTTTGCGCACAGGCGGGCACCGGCCTGCGGGGCGGGGCCATGAGGCTGCGGGGGCGGGGCCATGAGGC
>WKFP01015458.1:1011095-1082174 GCA_011057875.1 Pterocles orientalis
CGTCTGCGGTCCCGGAGCCCGCAGCCCCGGTGCCGGGGAAGAGGGTCGTTCCGTGTCGCTCCCAGCGACGTTGCATGAGTCCCGACCAGAGCCGGGCCCTCGTGAGCAGGTTTCGGCCCCCTCCCCGGCCGCGGAGGGAAAGAACGGCGCTGAATTCCTTTCCTCCCTGTCAGCGCTGGCCTTGGGGTGCCTCCGCCGGGTGCACACGGTGTACCAGAGCGCGGAGCTGCCAGAAACCCACCAGATGCTGCGTCAGACCTGCCGGGACTTCGCAGAGAAGGAGCTGATGCCTGTTGCAGCTCAGCTGGACAAGGAGCACCGCTTCCCGGCCGAGCAGGTGCGTGCTCCCCGCCGGAGGGGGGCCGGCAGGGGCGGACGGGCTCGCTCGGGACCTGGCTTCCTTCTGCTGCTGCGGCAGCACCGCCTGGGCCTGGAGCAACGCGTACACTGAGCTCTGGCTTAGCAGCAAATTGAAGTTTAGAGCGATTTGTGGGAGAGATCATTGAGCGCGGAGGTTGTAATGGGATACAGGATGTTTTGAGTTCTCTATCTTGTGTTTCTCTGTATCTGGCTTTAGCACTGTTGAATTTTCAGTTCTCTTACTGGGTTTCCTGTAGGCTGTAATACAGCTGACGTATGAAATCAATGAAATGCTTTTATAGACTGCACATAGTCATAAAAATGGTTTATAGTGAGGAAGCATAGATGACTTGAGTGCATTTTGGATGGTGAAAAGAAGCAATCAGGAGATAGGAGTTGCATGTTGGTCGTCCTCTAGGGCTGTGAAGAAATTGAGATTCTAATCAAACCTGTGACTTCTCGTGTGGAAAGCAGTACAGACACAGCAGTATATTCTGTGCCATGTTGAGCAGACTAACTCCCCTGTTTCATTGCAATGAAACACTAAGCTCCAGAAAAATGTATGCTGTTAGGCTTGCCAAAAGGCTCCAAGAAAGCACAGTAAGAGGCATGCGAGTTTTGTCATACACCTCTCTTTCTATTAAGGTGTAAGGAAGATAGTCAGGAAGGAATACTTTCCTCTTTACTTCACTGTTCCTATCTGAGAATTTTACATTTTATTTTGAGTATTTTTACTTGAATGTGTAGGGGGAAAATAAAAATATAAACAGTGTTTATTGTAAAGCAGCATAGTTGCTGTCTTTTGTTCATCCTCTGGATTTGATGTGAAGGACTAATATTTTGGGTGCCCATATGGGAGGAAAAGTATTTGTTTAGAAAGTGCTCTTGGTTTCTCTTAAAGCAGGCAGAGGTTCGTAATAGTCTTTGTGCAACACTAAAAGCTTGACAGCTTAAGTATAAAAGCAGAGGAAAGTTTGTTGCTTGTTTTTTCTCTTGTATGTTGCCAAACATTAACAAGAAAAGTAGAGTGAGACGGTGCTCTGAAGACCTTATGGTTAAGAAGCCAGGGGTCCAGCTGAGGAACTTGGGGTGAAATAATTTGGAATGTAACCAACAATTAAATTATCTGGGAAGCAAGACCTGGCTTTAATGGGAATGAAAAATCACCTTTTTGCAAACTGTTCTGCGGGTCATTCATTCTGTAAAATTCTTTCCTTATGCAGTCCTAGGCTGAAGCTCAGCACTTAAAGGTAAAATTCTAATGATTTTTATCAGCTAGATTTCCAACTCACAGGAGACATGCTAGGGGAAAAGTTTTGGTGGGAGGCTGAAGAAATGCTGGTGGGTTTGTGTCTCCCTGTTTCACTTTCAAAAGGCTCCCTCCTTCCTGGTACTGAAGAGAGCCCTTTAAATGAGCAAGAGCCTCATCTCGGGCAGCAATGACTGCGTACAGCTCTTGTTGCAAGTCGTCAGGACCTGGGGACACTTATCAGTTTGTACAGTCAGATTCCTATTTCACCAGGAGTTGTGCGCACCTTTTCCTCTGTGTGTAGCCCTGCTATGACCTCCTGTCTTTATCTCCATGTGTCTGTGTGTATCTGTGTAGATGACCTGAGTGCATTTTGGATGGTGAAAAGAAGTGATCAGGAGATAGGAGATGCATGTTGGTCATCCTCTAGGGCTGTGAAGAAACTGAGATTCTAATCAAACCTGTGATTTCTCTTGGGGAAAGCAGTACAGACACAGCAGTATATTCTGTGCCCAGTACATTCTCTGCACTGGTGGTGCAGAGGATCTTACTGCTCCAATCCCTGTGTGCAGGTGAAGAAGATGGGTGGCTTAGGGCTGCTGGCTATGGATGTGCCAGAGGAGTACAAGGGAGCAGGCCTCGACTACCTGGCCTATTCCATTGCCGTGGAGGAGATCAGCAGGGGCTGTGCGTCCACGGGCGTCATTGTCAGCGTCAATAATGTAAGTGTCTCAAGGTGTGTGTGAGGGACAGGCGTGGAACCGAGGCTGGCATTGGGAGGATATTGGAGAGGGGTGCATGTGAGAAATGGATCTGTTCTGTGGTGGGTGCTGGTGTGTTGGAGTGCCCTTGGACATTAGGGAGCTACTGGATTGCTTGTACCTTCAAGAGGCACTAACTCAGCTCTTAATTCTTAAAGTCTTTGTATTTAGGGCCAATACTCAAGTTTGGCACTGAAGAACAGAAGCACAAGTGGATTGCTCCCTTCACCAGTGGGGATAAAATCGGCTGTTTTGCTCTTAGTGAACCAGGTGATGTGACTGTTATTGTTCCTGTTGCAAAGAACGGAGGGTAGCTTCTTCCCTTAGTCAGGTTTAGGATGGACTTATTTCTGTCAAATTGTAAAAGTTTGCAGAAAGGTGGTTTTTAGCAATTCTGTGTAAATGAAGTTTCAGTGTCCAGGATATTAACTGCCATCCCCATGGTCTATGCTGAAAATTGTTATCCCCTCTGCGAGCAGAGCTCTGGAGAGGGACGCATCTTAGACATATGGGCCTTTCCTCCTCCTGTTTGGGTCCTCTGGGAGGGACAGTGCTGACACTACTGCAGTTAGGAGAGGTGTTGTGAGCTGACAGTGAGGCTGCAGGCTGGGGGGGATGAACATGGATTTGTGCCCTAGGCTGCCACTGCTTGCCTGAGTTTTGTTTGCTGGTGCCTTGCTCAGGAAACGGCAGTGACGCGGGTGCAGCATCCACTGTCGCGCGCCTGGATGGTGATGAGTGGGTTCTGAATGGCACCAAGGCCTGGATCACCAACGCCTGGGATGCCTCGGCCACTGTGGTGTTTGCTACTACGGATAAATCCCTGAAACACAAGGTGCGTTCGGGGGTCAGTCAGGAAGAAGGCGCAGGAGTAAAGTAGTTACAGAGGGGAAGCAGTTTGAAAGTGTTCTGAGGACTCTATTCAGAGCTGTGCAGGCATGGAGCAGAGGGGGACTGATGTGCGCTGGCTTTGTTCTGTCTTGGCTCTCCCCTCCCTTTTCCTGGTTACCTAGAAAATGTTCCATGAAAAATGTTTGGAGGAAGCCTGTTGACAGCCAGGTAAGTGGGAAGTTGGCACCATTCCTAAGAGTTTGTGTCTTGCTGCAGGGCATTAGCGCGTTCCTGGTTCCCATGCCAACTGCTGGGCTGTCACTGGGGAAGAAAGAAGACAAGCTGGGAATCCGAGCCTCTTCCACTGCCAACCTAATATTTGAGGACTGTCGGATACCCAAGGCCAACCTCCTGGGGCAGCTGGGAATGGGCTTCAAAATTGCCATGGTAAGAGATGGATCGGGGTGCAGCAGTGGTTGTATAAAGCTGTAGTTCCCAAGCTTACCATTTTCAAAACCGTTTTCAGCCTTATGCTCACGTTGCTGAGAATCACTAGCATAAGCTCTTCTGTGTAACATTAAGCAGTTGATCCCTTTCACCAGCATGGGAGAAATCATTCACAGAGCTTGATGAATTGTTAATTTACCATGGATCCTTGACAGTGCTTTTTTTTTCTAGACTCAGTGTAGTGGTTCTCAGATGAAAGAATGCTGATGCTGTGTCAGCAGGGGTGGTGTATTTTAGTTTTTTTACTTTCCCAGCCCTCCATTACTTCAGTTTGTACCTGCAGATAAAGGGAAGACATGGCATTTTCCCTAAATACTTTGGCAGAGGAAGGCTGTCCTGGAGGCCCAGGACAACCTCTGGATAACGTCAAAAGGTGGATGAAATCTGAGTTATGGCACGTGTGTGATTTCTGAGGAGGAGCCAGGCAGCACGGAACAGCGCGTTCCCTGCAGTGACACACTCCCCTTTGGAAGTGTTCATTGCTCTCTCTGTAGGGGTAAAACACCATTTGTTGGCCTGACTTTTTGAAAAAAGGCTGAGCTCCCATGAGACCAGCCCTTTCCATTATGTCTGCAACTAAAAGAACGCATCAGTCACCAACTGTTTTTTTTAAGATACAGCCCAGGACTGAGAAGATGGAGCCTTTTCTCACTGTGCTGTAAATTCTTCCTGTGCATAGTGAGGCAGGGAAGCAGTTAAAAGCCTAATGGGAGAGTGGTTGAGGTAGGTCAGGTTACTGATGCAATTCACTAGCCATTTTGAAAAATGCTTGTGCTTCAGTGTGTGTACTAATGTTGAGGGTAAAGAGGAAAAGTGACCAGATTTCTTTTTTTTTTTTTTTCAGTTAAAGTAAAATCAGCTGCACAGTGAGCCAGATGTCCAGCTGAAGGGTTCTTTCAGCCCATCAGAGCAGCTGTTCCTCATTGTGCTGTTTACCTTATTTTGCACCCCCTCTTACTTTTCCCCAGCTAATAAGCATTACCTCTCCTTTCTCTTTCCCTTGTACCCCTGGCCTCTCTCTGCAGTACCGAGTACATTTTATATCGCTCTGTTCCTGCATAACCAGGAATGCTCTGAACCAAGGAGGTCTGACCAGAGGATACTAAGGCTACAGCAGCTTTCCAGCAAGAGCAGAAATGCAAGTGCACTAGTTTTGGTCAAGTATGACTTGACTTTTAAGACATGTATTTTGTGTTTTTTGCAGCAAACACTGGATGCAGGAAGGATTGGTATTGCCTCACAGGCTCTTGGAATAGCACAGGCAGCTCTGGACTGTGCTGTGGATTATGCTGAAAAGAGAATGGCCTTTGGGTCGCCCATCACAAAGCTACAGGCAGTGCAGGTACGAGCTACGCGGACAGGGCTGTTCCAAACATTGCTGGTGCTGGTGGAAAGGTCACGTGGGCTCTCGGGCGTGGGTTCAGGCACACCGTGCACTTTGCACTGTCTGGGATAAACAAGGCAATAGTTTCTGTTTTCAAACACTGTTAAAACTGGTCAAATGGAGGCACTCCTTTTCCAGCAATGTTGGCCTCAGTGGTGGGAGACTTCTGCTGTATGTCCTTGTGCAGGCAGAGGCCACCACCTGGAACAAAGGCCGTGTTTGTCGTTGCAGTTTAAGCTAGCTGACATGGCGCTGGCGTTGGAGGGTGCGCGCTTGCTGACCTGGAGAGCAGCCATGCTGAAAGACAACGGGAAGCCCTTCACAAAGGTATTTCCAGCCCTGCATTTGTCTGGCAGTGACAGTGCTGGGCACAGGCTCAACACAAGAGAACCGTGCAATGTACAGCATTGCTGTGTTCAGTGCCTGCCCAGACAGCGCTGTTGGTGTTTAACCCACAGCAGATGGTGGACTCTGCTGTCTCAAGGCTGGGTTTTAGCCAAGGGGAGAGGGGTGGCCACTGTCAGCGGGCACCAGCGATCAGGCCTGTCTCTCTGCACAGCTGGTCTGTGAGCCTTCAAGCTCATTGTGCAGGTGAGGTGTTCTTTTTTTTTGGTGACAGCTGCACCCTCAGTGATGTTTTCCTTCCCCAAAGGAAGCGGCGATGGCCAAGCTGGCTGCATCAGAAGCTGCAACAGCCATTGCTCATCAGGTAACTGCTTCAGTTGACATCTCTAATACACAGCATGCTGAAAGGGAGCTTGTGTGCCACACAGCAGGTGCTTGGGGAGGGTGAGATGGAATGGACTATAGATTTTTATTTTTTTTTCAATCAAACCCATATGGCTGAAGCTGGTTAGCACAGCCATGTTGGTGGATTCTGGGGTGGGGCTGTGTGTGGGGATTTATGCTGGCCTGTGGCAGCTGTATTATTTCTTGGGCTTGCTGCTGTGAGGGCAAGGTCAAAGTTTTGAGCAAGACCAGCGATGCGGGAGGGCGCATGGATGCACCAGTCAGGACTAGTGGTATGTTTGCAACTTAGTGACCAGATGGAGCAGAACTTCTGCTGTCTGCATTTATTTTCCCCTGCCCTTAATAAATGTGTCTCAGCTGAACATGGCTCACTAACAAATACCTCTGAAGTGATTGATTCTTTGTCTGGGACATCAGCATTGCTCTTGCCCAGCTCCAATCCTGTTTGTTCCATTTGGGCTGCAGTCATCCCCTGTGTCCCCCCGGGGCCTTAGTGCCTTTTAAGGTGGCTGTGGTCTGGGGAAAACAAATTCTTTGGTCCTGCTTCCTTTCTAACCTGCTGCCTTTGTTTCAGGCCATCCAGATCCTGGGTGGGATGGGCTATGTGACAGAGATGCCAGCAGAACGCCATTACCGTGACGCTCGTATCACCGAGATCTATGAGGGGACCAGTGAGATCCAGAGACTGGTGATAGCAGGTCAATTGCTGAAGGCCTACCGCAGCTGACACCACCCCAAAGTGCCTCCTTGGCCCTCTTGAACAAGGCTAATGATGGAAGTTCTTCTCACCACTGAGTAACTGACCCTCTTGTCAAAACGTGCTGATTCTTCTTTGGACAAAGTACAGTGCAGGGAAGGCCGGATCTAGGTTTGTAAGTGAGGGCTGTGAGTGCAGGAGGGAGGAGGCATCCCATCCTTGGAGGGGAGCATAGGTCTTTTCATAAACCAGAGCATTGGTTTGGTTTGCTACTGGGAAAATTACTTTTTGCTGTTCGTTTAAGTCAGCAGCTCTCGCTGTGTGCTTTCCAGCCACCTCCTGTTCTGTAAGGATTTGTCTCAACCTGGTACTCCATTACCAGTGCCAAAGTGTGACCCCTGTGCCCTGCTCCAGGCTGTGGGTTACACTGCCTCTTGTGATCAGACTAACTCCTTTCAGGTGTGCGACAGCTCTGTGAGATCTCCTAATTGGGTACAGGCTGTGCTGAGGTAGCCGGTGCAGCAGTGCACTTTTCCCTCCTTCCAGCAGGAGAGGAGCCAGGGGGGAGGACACAGGTATTACCTATGCACAGAGGGCTCTTCGCAGAGGCTGTGGTTGGTGTCTGTGTAGGTGTAAAAAGAAAGGTCAGGAAAAACTCCCTTGATCTTGCCCAGCAGAGCCAGGAGCCTGCTCACTCAGCCACTTACGGATGGAGGTGTAAAAGCAAAGGACAGAAAAGCTGCAATGCCTGAGATGGATCTAAAAAAAACCCCAAACCCACAAACCACCAAAAAAACCTCTGCTCCCAAAGCTGCTTTTACAGCAGTTGGGTTTTTTTATCAACAACTACCCAGCAGGAAAGAAAGTGCAAGAAGGGGCAGTAACAGCCTTTAATCTCTGTGTTTTGGGCAACAATGAGGAAATGAACAGATCACACAGAAAACCTTACCAGGAAGCTTTAGCAGTAGCACATATCCTCAATCCATTATCTTTGGCAAGAAATTAACTTTTAGAAGATTCAACAGCCAAAAGAAAAACTGCAAACTCAGGAAAAGATGGAGAGGATTAAGACTGCAGTCTGTATGGTCCACCCGCTTGTCCAAATGACGAGTCCACTAGAGGTAAATGGTTGTTTTCCTGTGGTGCCATTTATTTAATTTGTGTGGCGAGAAAAACAGCAGGATTCTGTTACACATCAGAGAGAAGACAAATAAAACCTGATTTTTAAAGGATCACCACTTCCCACTTTCTTTTTTTTTAAATACAGATGTGAATTGATTTAGAATTGTTTCTTCCAGTCACAAGACACAGAAGCATAAACCAGCAGGACCTGCAGGCACCAGCTGGACCCGATTTGAGGTGCAGCAGCTGTTTGCTAGTGCAGCCGTCCCAGCAGGATAAATCATGCCTGTGCAGGGCGCTACAGGACAACGGCATGTCGGGGCAAGGTTTTGAAGGCTTGAATTGAATTTCTTGCCGCTCTCACAACCCCAAGGATGAACAGACCCAGAGCCAGGCCCTGCATTCAGCAGGAGCGTTTTACTGGAAAACCGTTCTAATGACAGTGACTGTTGTAAATTATGGAGGGCTTTGAGGAGTGACAGACACCGTTCTAGCTTGATTTCAGCCACTTTGATGTTCTGAAGGCTCATAGCTATGATTGTGTTGGTGAAAGTTATTTTACACTTCTTGCTCTGTGCAGCCACTTGTATAGAACAGGAGCTGTAGGGCTGCTGGCTGCAAGAAAGTGAGGACTTTGGGAATGCAGAGTTACTGTTCAGTGCTCCCCTTCACTGACCTCCTGTACTCCCGTCCAGCTGAATCCCTGGTGACCCAGAGCCATCAGCCACACTGAGGCCATGCCTGCTGCACTGTTTCCCCCTCTTCATATAGCTGCTTCGCTTCTGCAGAGAAGATAGAGACAGCATCCAGTCACTGACCGTTCTTGGGGAGCCCTGCTGCTGCGCCTGTGACCACAGCTTGCTTTTGGGAACGCCTGGATCACACCCACGTGCCTCATTAACAAGCTTCTTGCTAGCTCTGACATCAGTACAGCAGCTGACCTGGCTAACAACTGCACGCTCGATGCCAGCTTGCTGAGAGCTGCATCTCTGCTGTAGTCTATCACATTACACTGCCCATCATCAAATTACTAAAAGGGTGGAGCTGGTTTAAAAAAAAAAATTAAAAAAATCACTGGTTTAGGTACAGCATGCTAGTCAAGTTCCGTAGCCTAGGAACATCTTAAGATACTCTATTTAATAGAGTATTTTTTTGGTAATTACTAAAGGCTCTGAAACAAAAGCTTTCCACTCCCCTCCCTGCTGCCACAGGTCCAGAGAGGGCTCAGTAGCCTGTCCCGCTGCACTGTTCAGAGCAGGGCTTTAGGGTGAACAGCATGGTTATGCACAAAGCCTGCAACAGAGCTCCAAGAGCCAAGAGATGGCTTTTCTCAGAGCAAGATACTTGGAGCTGACTCCTTGCTGCTGCTGGCTGAGAGAATTTTGGCTGTAATGCATGTGCGTCTGCTCCTTGGGGCTGTTACAGATGAGAACTGCTGAAAGTGCAGAACACAAACAAGTTCTGCAGCATTAAACAGGGAGCTCTCGTCTAGAGCCACCCCCTGACAGCACTAACCTGGCCAGGCTTTCCTTTGAGAACAGGGTCTGGTCACAGCTGAAGCCAGAAGTTTTTATCAATTTACAAACTCAGCCAAAATTGCAGAGTCGGGGCACTGAGATGAGAAAAACCAGGTCATACATAAATTAGAAAGAGGTGGGGAAGGAGATAAGCCACAGCTACAGCATCCAAGGACATTATGGTTTTTGCCCTACAGTGCTCTACGCGTACATGAAACTGGTTACGAGGCAGACTGCTGGGTGTGAAGCAGGAGAACCCTAACTGGAATCCGTTCTTTGGAAACAGTAATGAGGAGTTACTTCCACACCCTGCCTTAGATTGGTATTTTATATCAAATATGTATTTGATATATAAGCTCACAGTCTCTTCATGTGAGTTCCCAACACTCGAAAGGAAGAAACGAGCTGTTCTGGTCTGTCACAATTAAAAACACAGGTGAGAAATACTGAACTTCCTGGGGCGCACAGACATGAGCCACATCCTTCCTGACCTGTCCCCCACCAAGACTGAGGAGCTGTCTGGAGTCTGGATCCCCTTCTGAAGCCTCTGCCTTCCTCAGAGCACAGCGGGACAGGGCTCACCTCTCAATTTCACACAACATCCAAAAAAAAACCCCAAGGAGTGTCATCTCAGGCTTCCAACTTTAAGCAGTGTATAAAATGTTGCACAGGACTCAGCTGACATTGCTGTAGTATTGCTTGCACATCCAAACAGCCTCCTCTACTAGTCTTTTCTGACAGCGTATCTATAAGGAAAATAGGACAAATTATTTTGTTTTTAAATTAAATTTTGTTTGGCCTAAGTTCGGAGCCCTCATACACACAGAGCTGGCAAAAGCCACACATTCAGGTTATGCTGGGGATCTTGGAAAGCATGACAAATACCAAATCTGAAAGACATCTCGAAGTGAAAAAGCAAAGACCTAGAAGAACAACAAGAAGAAGAAATGGAACAGAGGTAAGAAACTTGACAGTTTTGTAACTTGAATGAAAAATGCAGTACACTACTGTTTAGCTAAAAATTAATTTCAAGTTCCACTTGCTCACTACTTGTATGAAAAGAAAAATATTTGGGAGCCCTCCCTCTGCTTCCCCTCCAAGGAGGTCAGTGCCAGGCTGCGGAAGCCACCCAGCCATCAGTATACATTTCCTAAGTGCTTTCAATGGCTTCTTCCCTTCTCTCACAGAACATACCGTGCTCCCACACTCACAACAGGAAACGTTCATCTCAGCAAAAGGCTTCTGAATGTCACACGAGTGAAACACAGAACGCCCAGCTCTCATTTCTCATACGCTTCACCCATACGGGCTGGCCAGACAACCCCAGCTCATTTCTGAACTCATACTGTTTGCAAGACTGTGTGTGCCCTTAGGGAAATTTCAAAATACAACCCCAAATTTCTAAGCTGACTATTCCCTAGGACGCAGCATCAAACTGACCCCAGAACCCTTAACAGGTTTGTACATTACATTTCTGCGCTGTGTCCTGACAACTTTGCCATAAGCATGCTCTAGGCTCCCTTTTTTTGGCAGTATCCTTTTACCTTCCTACAAGAAGGCTTATATTAGTCAAACAATTACTAAAATATTTTTTTCTGACAACTTTTCAGAAGAAAGGCCTTGGTGATCTCGCTGCAGGACTTTGTGTCAAGCAGTTTATTAAGGAGTTCAACAAAATGTTAAACCAAGAAGGCAAGAACAACTGTTCAGACCCCACAGGGACAGGGAACCCTAGGGCCTTGCTGGCCTCTGGAAATCCAGAGACGCAAAGCAGCTTGCAGTTTCATCCTCAAGCTGAGAAGATGTGTAGTCAGCCAGAGTGAAGGAATAAGGACAAAAGGTGCATCTGTGCAGAGGGCCCAGCTGCTGAGTAGCGAGGTAGGAATCTGTTTCTAATCCCCCTGGATGCCGAGGTTGTTCTGGACAGGAGAGCTGTGGGTCCAAGCTCCACAGCTTTGACTTACTCAAAAAACCCAGGAGAATGTTCTTTCCTCTACAAATGTAATAGCTTTGTATTTAGAACAGTTATGCTCAACTTAACCTCTGCAAAGCATCAAAATCCTTTTCCTACCTGTGGCGGCTGCTGTCCCACGCTGATGGGGCAGCAAAGACCATTCAATCCGGTTCTGCTCACCTGGCAGGGGCAGGTGTCCACCGGGCAGTGGGGCGGTCCCCTCGGTGCAGCGGGCACGACCTGTGGGTTCAGAAGCAGAGTGCTGCGGTTACAGCTCAGTCCCGTACCTCATTTCTACTCAGACGGTCTCAAAGAGGGCAGTACACCTCAAAAAGGAAGGCCAAGATTTTTCTGTAAACCTAAATTAATTCTCATTAAGCATTTGTCAATTAGCGCTTTTCTAGAACTTTTTCCAGAATGCTTTTTAAGTGTAGAAAAACACTGATAGGCTTTCCTGGCAGGGACTAAAAAAATGCCACTGCAAAACAGAGAAAGACTTTTATTTTAATTGCAAAGGCAGGAGGGGAACTCTCAAGCAGCTGAAAGCACCTGAGATGTGCGTTGCTGTCAGGTGGGTGGAGGGCTGGGAAGACAAAGCAACAAAGTGGATCTAAGGATGTTATTCCACTGCTTCGAACCTCAGGGGATGGGGGGAAGGTTTTTCCCTCTCTGAATACCCTCATCAATATTTTATTCACCTTAAGTTTGAGGTGTGTAACTGAAAACTGATACAGCTGAAAACAAGTCTGGGACCTAACACCTATTGTGACCAGTAAAAGCAGATTTTTAATTAAAAACTTCATTAAAAAGTGACAGTGACCTGATGATGAGCATTGCAGGGACAGGCTAGAGGAAATGTTTTCAACTAAGTAAAAGATATGAACTGAGGCACAACATTCTCCCTGCCACAGGCCCACCCAAACTTGCTAAATCTTACCAGTCCCCCCTCTGCCCCTCCCAGAGGGCTGTGCTGCCTCTTACTTCAGCTGTCTCACCCGTCTCAGAGCTCTGTTACAGCCAGCTCCGAGGCTGTCAGCCCCTCTGCCCGCGAGCTTGCCAGACTTGCCTGACAACAGAGGAAGATGTTAATTAATGATGGTGTACACACATGGCTAGGCAAAATTTTTAACCGTGCTAAATATGTTCTTCTTGAAACATCTGACAGAGCAGGAGGGATCAGACACTTCACTGAAGTTTCCTTACCTGTCGTAACAAAACCGTACCCCAAAGTAATGTTACTGTTCAGACTCATTCTTCCGCCTTCCCCTTTTCCTTCTGGTCAGCTAACAGTTACCAGCATCTATCAAACTAACAAGACCTATGAGCTCTCAGGAGAGTTCCCCAAACCCAATTTGTCACAGTATTTTAATGGAAAAACGTTCTAGTTACCTCAGGGAAGCCTTTCAGTCAATAAAATAACAGAACTGGAACTGCTGGTTTAAAAAAAAATTAAAAAAAAAATCAAATCCACATTTTAACAGGCTACAGGTACAAAGCAGTCAACACACAAACTTCAACCAGTCACAACAGTAAAGGACAGTTTTCTTTTTCTTTTTTCCTTTTTTTTTTTTTTTTGAGGGGCAGGGGCATGGAAAAAATACAGCACACTAATGAAACAAAATGCAAAAAATACAAAAAAATAGAAAATAGAAAAAATGTATTTACAAGTGATACATTACTATAATCAGAAAGCACAAAGACAATTGCTGCTATAATACATGCACTGGGTCAAGAAGGAACTACTAAAAACCTGCAAGGGAGCTGCTCGTAAAAAAAGACAAAAAAAAAAAAATACACCCCCACCCCTCCCCCCTCAAACAAACAGGGTTGGGTTTGAACTTTTTTCTTCCCTAGTTTGCTACATTGATCGAAATCGAATATCCCCTACCGTCCATGAGTACAATCGGTACAAGCACTACACTTGTTCTCAAACTGCGGGTTCAGCTGGGGGGGGGAACAGCAGCTCATTGTAGATCCATATACAAGAAAGCCATAGTAAACTGCTCTACATGCTAAAAATTACAGCAAGCCCCTCTCTGCTACACGGCATGATCTTAGCAGGTTTTCCTTTTTATTTATTCATATATATATCTATATGTGTGTATATATATATGTATAAAAATCGTGCCCTTTTTCACTGCAACATGACATCTGGGTGGAAATGTAACTTGTTACAACAAATTTTTATATGTATACTGCAAGAAGTCACTCAATGTCTGTGGATTTAATAAGTAACCTCACACCACAGGAAATATTTAATAAATCAAAAAAACCAACATGGTGACAGAAGACCTTCTGTCTCAGTTCTTTCAAAACCCAAGTCCAGCAGGAAACTGGTCCCAATGCACACGAGGGGTTCTCTGAAGAAGCTTCAGTTTGCTTAACCGTTTTTCCTTTTAGTGTTCAAGTTTTTGAACGACTTCACGCCGTTTTCAGTTTCAAGTCTGTCTCTTCCTCTCTCACAAAGGTAATAGTCTGGTGCTAATCCATCTGAGCGAGGAAAAGAGGAAAGTGGCTGCAGTTGCACAAAGGGTCCCCAATTCCACATCTGCAGGGAGATACGGAGTTACGTGGAGCTCCAGGATCTTCGCTTTTTTTTCTTTTCCTCCTAATACAAAGTCCTTCCATACAAGTCCCATAATTGGTACCTTCCCAAGTACCAGCCAGTCCAGCTTTCGGAGACGACAAAGCCACAAGTTAAAGTGAAAAGGACCAAGGCAGAAGTTCAGGTCACTTTCTGTCTGTTCCATCATACTTCCAGGAAACGGGAGCTGCTGGACTTGGAGTGGAAAGGCTCAGACCACATGCGACGTAGATCGCCCTAGGCAGGAAAAGAGCAGAAGGACCATGCCCTCAGAAACTTTAAAGTCCACTTAGAATTCAGACTCTAAAATTCATATATAATTGCAAGCATGTCTTAAAAGCCAATCTGTTCTTCACAGGTTTTGCAGGTTATAATAAATACAGTAAAAAATAAATCTTTTCCCTGTCAGGTCAGAATGTCTTATTTTGGTGGCAGATCTACCCAAAATGGGTTTCTGATGGGAAGGAAATATTTATGCAGGTGGAAAATCCTGTCCTTTCTTACACTCCGCTCTGGAGAGTGCTAGATGTGTGTTTCAACAACAGCCCTGCAACAGGAAAGGTTGCATTTTAAAATTTCAGTTCAGAACAGGTGACTGGAAAGAGGTAAACAAGGATCTGCCTCTCCAATCTCTCTCCAGCCTTTGTGCACGTATTCTTTCATGACCAGCTGGGTGAAGACAAATTTAAGTATTTAATTAAAAAAATTTAAAAAATTAAAAAAATTAAAAAAATTAAAAAATTACTTCAGAATTTGGTTAGTGTTACGGGTACTTTATGTACATAAATTATCTTCTGTTTCAGGAACTCATCTCTCAGCTCCTCAGTCCTCCCAAATGAAGATTCACCCCAGCAGCAGCGGTACCTTAGTTCTGGGCCAGGGCTGTGAAGGAGGAGTAAGTACACGCGTCATCCCCGCGGGTGCTGGTGCCCGGTGCAAGAACACGGAACCCGCCTCCAGCTGACCCCAAGAGCCTCCTGCTGCAAATACATAATCCTGTCTTACCTTTAAATAGGCCATGGTGAGGAGCGGCAACAAAGTAAACGGTACCAAATAGAGTAGGGCAGGCTGGGCTGCCCGGTGGATACGGGAAGCTACTGTTGCAGTTAATAGACCTGTGAAAGAAAAAAGCCACTGTAAGTATCTCTAGGTTACATATGAATGTTCTAATCGCTTCATCCACACGTGGCTCCCTTCCCCACCATTTTAAGAGAGAGGCTGTGGAAAAATTACTTATCTGTAGATTTAAAACAAAAAAAAAGTGAAAAATTATTCTATTTTAATATTAGACTGTGTTGAACCAATTACTCCAGTTTTGACTCTGAAAGACTAAGGTAAGAGTAACTCAAACACAACACAGCAAAAGGCAGAGGGTACCTCTTGAGCCTGTCAGTGTGAGGCCCTCAGCCTGAGAAACGGGGCTGAGAGGAAGGACTGTACACACCAGGAGTGATTCTCCTGGATACTTGCCCAAAGGGAACATAGGGAGAAAACAGGGAGGGGGGATGTTGGGATGGGAGGATGAAGGCTATTGGTAGGAAATGATCTTTCCTTTTCATCCTCCGAAGGACTGCAGGGGGTCAGGATATGCACACACGTGTCCCAACTTTAGGGAAAAATCCATTTTATACGTTAGGGAGGAGAGGGATGGCTACATCAAATCATGAAGAGCATGCTGTTGTGACTACTTACGATTTTCTGTATGTGCTAAAATATCACAGGATCATAAGCATCAACAGCAGAATACAAAAATGCAGGAATTATCTAGATGAATTTCCTAGATGTACTCTTGCACAGCATAATCCATCTTGAAACTTGCCTATTCTTCCCTTAACTTGGGTATGAGCTACACCTTCTATGCTAGTAAAGCAAAGTATAAAAAGTTGATAACAAAAATACACTGATAATCTCTGTCATCCTCTAAATAAAATACAACCAAAAAAACCTTTAAAAGAAGACTGTAAAAGGGTTTTTCTCCCTAGACCATGCCAATGAAACCCAAAGAGAGGAGGATTAAAAAAGAACATAACCAAGTGTTCTCTGAAAGCCTCTTTACACTTGCGTTCATCATCTTTTAAACCTACTGCAATAATCCCACTTCTGCTCACTAAGCAGCTATCCATATTAAACTGATTACTCACCTACAAAATATCCAATAAGTGTGCAGTGAAAATAAGAGACCTTCTGCATCCGTCCAGAGATGTTCCCTGGTCCTGGGGCACCACAGGAATCACTGTTGGCTTGCTTTTTGTAGTTATCGTAACGCAGGACAAAGCAGAGCAGAAGACCTGGCATCACAATATCTCCGATCCCCAGCATAGAGAAGTGGCTGCCTGTGGAACTGGAGAGCAACTGAAACTGAGTTCAGGCCCAGGACAGAAGCTGACAAGTTCTAGATTCCTCCACTTTGCTTTCGAGCTTCATTTTGCACGTCCCTTCCTTCTGCCAGCAAGCTGTTATGTACTAGAAGCTCAGTGCTAGCTACTGAATGTTTTTTTTCTCTGTTCACTACCACCTCAGCTCAGTTTTACACATTCCCATTTTGACAGTAATGACATGTTGCTCCAAACCAGTTTGTTTCTACCAGTAGTGTTTAATCTGCTTTTGCTCTTAACTCACACAACTCAGTATTTCAGTCTCCTCTCTTCTAAGCATTGATGGGAGGTGCCAGCTGACAATTTTATCAAACTCTTTGATTAACATATAGATGCTGCACCTTCGTTCCCGCATACACAGATCACATCTAATAAAAGGCAGCAACTCAATTTATGGACTTCTCAGATCTTTGGCCTCATTCAGACAAAACACATAAAAGCTTATGGTCTCACCAGATTCCCAGAGAAAAGCAAATTGCTAAGTACATGAAGAACTAAAATTGCCCATTCTCTGAAAACCGAGGTCTTTTTCATGAAAATGAAGCCAAATTAAGTTATTATTAAAGTTGATAAAATGACCAATTTTGGTTTTATCACTGCAGACAACCAACTCCTAATCTCTGTAATTTCAGCATCCCAACATCTAAGGAAACAAGGATAGAGGAAATACACCAGCAAAACCTACTGTGTAACTGCTGATGCGTTGCAGCTTCCTGCCCAGTCAGGCCAGCGCTACCTGCTTCAAACCCTGAGACACTACGGAACCCCTGCTGGAGGAGAGATGGGCAATAGCCTCCCTCCAGTGCAGCGCTTGCCCGGCAGGCCATCCTTGCTTAGATCACTTTCTACCTCCCTCCCCAGTCACTTGTTGTTATGCAGTAATGGAGACTATTCTGATGTTACAATCAACCCCAGGTCTTCTGCTTTTAAGCACTAGGTCATAAATCCTACAATAGCATCCATTAAACTGTAGAACTCGCAGGTATGTCAAAAAGGCGCGTTTGTTGAGTATGTTCAGGCCCTGTCCTGAACAGGACGCCTTTTCCCCTCATCAGGATCATTTCTGCGTGCTATGAGCCAGCAAAGGCGAAGCGTCCAGTCCTCACCACGCGTTACGGACCTTTCCACCATGAAGAGGGAGTGACTGAACAGGGAACTAAGCTGGTATTTTCAATGGAATGAGTGCTACTAAAAAGCACAGGGAGGAAATTTTTTCTTCTATAATACAGTAAAAGAACTGCTGCTTTTACCTTGGAAATACAAGTTTACCAGGCAGCGACAGACGGGGAACATCTCTGCCCACGTTTGGTCCCAGGTGAAGTTTCCGGGATAAAACATCCAGGGGATTATCAGCTGGTTGCGTGGCCACTTTCACCATAACATTGCTGTTAAAGATGTAGGCAGAAAAAAAGACCTGCAGAGCAAGGAAATGATCAGAAACTAGGAACTGCAATGATATAGCAACTCAATGTGTATTGTCGCTTTGCTTATCCAAGAAAAGGATATTGTCCAAATTTTCCATATACATACATTGTATATATGATGGCAAAAGGCAAAATATGTTTCAAAAATTCAGATAAAGTTTTTTACACTATTAATCCTCAAGAATGACTGGAATATACTTTCTGATATCAAGATAACTGATCAATAATGATATCAAGATATTGATCACTATATTGATATTGATACTGATCGATATCTTGAGATCCTTTGGCAAAGGATCTGTCCAGACTACAAGCAGGTAGTCCAGGACTACAAAGGCAGGTAACAGCATACTGAGAATATGAAAAAGCTCGACAGCAGCGAAGAAGCGAGTGTGGTGTTCACTCAGAAGTGGAATGATGCAACACTCGTTTCAAACAGGCTCTTACGCTACAGCTCAGCACACTGGGGAACGACCGGCTGCCAGAGCTGTCAGCAGGCGCTTGCCTGGATCAGTGCTTGGTGTTACGCAAAGGTAAAACAAAATCCTTTCAGTACTACAAATACATTCTGTCAGGTTTCTTGTAAAAGGGTGGCAGGATTTTATGCCGACCTTACTGCCTATAAATCAGTTCCCATTCCTGTTTTGCAGATTTTGCTGCTAATCAGAAGTTGGCGTGTGTGTACTGTGCAAGCGGGGATGAAGCTTTGTGTCTACTCGGAAACGCATGTTCTGATCTTTAGCCAGGCTTTCAGAATTTGAGGTCCAATTTATTTTTTTAAATAATACACCAAAGTTGAAATATTCTAATCATGTTTCTGCTTTTGTCAACTAATTAGCAAGGAAATAATTCTGTCTCCTGCTGCAGACTTTAACGTCTCAGAATGAAGCAATGAAGCTGATCTTCTGGCTTCGCCAGGTTTCATTAACTTCATACCAGTGCAGTCCATGTGAAAACGGCCCAAGGCCAATCCAAAGGATAAAAACAGTTTTAGCAAAACCAAACAAAACACTTACCCAAAAGACATCATAAATTAGTAACCCAGAGAGTAGCAAGCAGGAAACCTTCAGGCTCGGCAGCCGAACAAAGGCTATCATTGCAACACACAGGCCCATAGCCAGAGCTACAAAATGCAAGCACATAATTAGTTAATTAAAAATAGCAAAACAAACACACAATCAAAAAAACAACCCCACGCCAATACCTCCCCCACAAAACAACACCCCAAAGAAGCCTCTGTTCGCAGCTGTGCGGCTGCATGCACTAGATGACTGTCTACTATTTCCAGATAGTGAAATTCTTCTTACCAGAGTTAAGAAAAATCAAAATACATTTGATAGCCAGCTGCGGGCACGCTCCCATGGAAGCAGAAATCCCTCTGCAGTGACCATCGCCCACTCCACTCAACCTCCCCAACTGTCCTCAAGACTCTAATCTCCGCTGTAAAACACTGCCTACCCAGCTGGAAACAGAAGCCACGGAACAACTTTGTACCCCAAACATAAGCCCCTATTTACACTATTAGGAGGTTTTCTAGTAAAAGCGTAAGATAAATAAAATCCTTGACTCTTAATTCAGAAATAGCACAGTTACATGACATGTTAGAACATGATATGACAAAAACCCACCCAAACCAATCTTCTGCTTGGGCGAGATTGCGTAAGACTGCCCGAACACTATGAAATATTATCGGTTAGATATTCAGGGATTTCCCAAGAATAAAAATCTATGTGAAAGCCTGCCTACCAACAGGGAAAGAGCTATGGACAAGCCTTTCCCTAACCCCTCTCCCAAGGGTGAGTTTTCAGCCAGATCAACAAGCTCAACAACATGCCGCAGCTCAGACAGTGGTGCTGTTCCATGGGGATCCTGTCAGGGTAAGAACTAAGACGTTACATGGAATAAAAAAATCCCAGTCTTCACGATTGTGTGATTTCCTCCTTCTTTAAACCCAGCCCTAGCTACCAAAGATGCTCAACTGACAATCGAATACATTTCAACTGGTTACAAGCAAATCCCTGAAGGGATACTTAAAAACTAAAAAAAAACCAAACCCAACCTTAGAAAGTAAATCAACTTGCATGTATGATCTCAGTACATTTACAAGGAATAACGGAGCCCTGTTGGGACCAGGTTACACTTAAGTGTCCAGACATTTGTAAACAACATGTATTTATCTAACATGACAGAATTTGTAAAAAGCTATAATCCTATTTTGACCAACTGAAACTGCCAGGAAAATTGATTCATTATGTAGATGTCCACTAGCGCGACAACTTGGCCAAAATTTACATGTTAACCTTCGGATTCTCACGCTACAATTATGCAACTGTGAAACTACCTTACGCTTGCATTTCACCTGAAAGATGTGGAGCTCTTCCATCGAGACACTAAGGAAACATTTCCATCCAGATTCAAGGGAGAAAAGTGCCACCAAACACCTGTCAGCGCGGCTGCCTGCAGGGCCCGGGGGCTGTGTCCCAGCAGTGACTTTGGCAAACCCACCTCGTCGTTAGAGAGCTGACAAGCTCAGCGCAGTACTAAGTGTCACGGATGCCAGATTTAACAAAGTAATGGGATTACTAAGATAAAAACGTACCCTAAATCATGGTATGTAACTGTAACTAGCTATAAATTGTGAGCAAAATATTGAGGTTTAAAGAATTTGACACAGCAAAGCAGCGAGAAAAAGAACTGCACTCAGGAATTCAATACAGCCTTCCGTTAGAGTGCCTCTGGCAGAGGAGCAATGCAAGGGAACAGCCTGTCTTAAATCAGAGAGGTTTCTCTAAAGCCAGTGTTAATAATAGCTCAAGCGAGCCTATACTTAGGAGAGGATTTCCAGGTTATAATTAAGTAGAAGTGGAAATATTTTAGCCAGCACGAAGTGTTATCTATTGTTCACACACTATTTTTCCATCACTGAAGTGAACAGAGGCACACACGGAAGATACTTCCGTCAAACTAAGCAAATAGCAGGTAGAAAAGGAGATGGAAGAAAGCTCATTTGATCACAGAGAAATACACGTGCAGTTTTGCAACTGCTTTAAGAAATATTGATAAATTTAAAAAACAGAAGGGAGCAAGAATGCCCGAGAGCAAGTAGGAGTAATTCGGGCCAAAGTGCAGTGAAACCACCAGCAGGCTGCTCTGAATGGAGGCCAGCGCCCTCTTCCAATGAAAAAGCCCAGAAACTGTATGAGAAACAAAGCCCTCCGTATCCCTGCTCAGGGATGGTGTTCACAAACTACACTAGGCAGATCTCCCCTGAAATACGCTCCAAATCAGAGGCGGGGATGTACAATAGCCACACAAACAGTAGCTCTGGGTTGGAAGTGCTGGGCAATGGGTTAACGAAGCTGAATAAGAAAGAACTAACTGAAGGAGTTAACATTCAACTAACAGACAAATTAACTTCTCGGTTCCTGCAAGCACACTCCTTACGGAATAAGGATATTCTAAGGATTAAGAATATTCTTGCAGATGTGATTAGTCTCCCCAGACACAGCCTATTTCTCAGCCTCACCGCATGACTGCCCAGAACAGACAGAACCCCCGAGGTGCTGGTGGTGCGGGGTCTGGTTTGGCAAGGCTTAAAACTTCCCCGCAGGCCACAGGCTGACCTTTGAAAGAAGCAGGTACTGAAGTTCTGATCTAATTATGTTCCTATAAAACACTCAAAGTGTATTTTAAAGAGTGGGAATAAGAACACGTGTCATGAAGCGGCCTCTGCCCGACTGCCTCAGCAGTACGCTCTGCAGCAGTTCCCGTGGTGTCCGTGACCGCGCAGCTCACTGTAGCTATAGACAGACACGGCACACATCTCCAGCTGTGTCCACTATTTAGGAAAACTTTTAACAAGGCTCTGCCAGGGGACAGTGACCATCCTTGATGATTCTTATCAACCTGCTCTGAGAAATAAGCGTTTCAACTATAAACATACATCACCCCACGCTGGAACAACCTCAGGAGACAGTATCTGCTCGTTCTACCCTGTAAAATGTCCCTGGCTTTAGAAACAGTTCAACCAACTACTGTGCAGGCAAGGGAATCAAACTATTTGAGCAGGGAAGACTGTTCTGGCAGGAACTTCCATACCTCAATTTTGTAAGGACAGGAAATTACCGTGAAGTATTTCCCCTCCTTTTTACTCAGCTCCAAAGTAGAAATGCTCATGAAGAGCGAATCAACTGCACAGCAACAAGCCATGCACACAAAGACTGAGGTGTCCTGTTAAGAACAAACGCCTGTTCCCCTCTCTCCCTCCCGCCGCCGGCCCAGGCGCTGTGCTCTCCACATCTGTCTCATTCTCTGCTGACAGCGAAACAGAAGATCATCCCGGCGGGAGCCCGGAGGAGGAGTCAGATCCCAGCACACCCAGCCGCTGGCAGGCACTGGCGTACAGACCAGCAAGTGCTCCACTTGCATATATTACCGAGCAGTATTTACTGCCCACATTTCCCTCCAAACAGGATTAACTGGGATCTCGAGTACTCCATTACAGAGAAGCAAAGGGTAAAGGCAGAGGTGGTGTGAGCCCACCTGCAGCAGTACAGCGTGAGGAATAAAACTGTCGAGTCCGTTTCCCTGAGAAAGGCCAGTAAATGCTGTTCCCTGTTCAATGTCACTGACAAATGTTGATTTAATTGGATTTGAACAAAAGGAGGCTTACCTATAGAGTACAAGCTCGCAATATAAAATACAGAAAATACTCCAAAGCTAGACAGTATCAACACAATGCATCATAACCAACCCTCATAAACAACCACCAAGAGAAATAAAACTCAGAAACCACTCTGCATCAGTAGTCCAGTACTCTGACGACGAATTACCTCAAAGCCCCCTATTCAAACTGAAGTGCTCACAAAAATAGCTATTTTTAAGTAAATGCTTCTGTCGCTACCTCGGTGTAGACAAGTCTTTTCAGATTTTGCCAAAATCCACACTCGACACTCCGTCCAGCTTTGTAGCTACTGCAGATCAAAAATCACCCTTCATTTCACGGTGGGCTGCTCTGCCTAACACCAAACAAACATCATCTGCGTTTTATCACTTAGCACCGGGGTACTTTAAAAGCTATTCTCTAATGTACAACAAGCGGAACTTTTAAATGCAGCAAAAGCACAAATGAAACATAACACCTACATACAAAAATAATCAGGTTGCCATGAGAGGTTCCAGTGCTAAGGACTTGCTGACATCAAATTGAGGAGGAGCTGGAAAGCTGATGGGATATATGTTTTCCATTGCAACAACCCATTCCAAGGGCAGGTAATGATGTCCCAGCTATTTTTCCTCAAGCAATCACAACCTCAGGGTGCCATTTCGCGGCTGCCCGAAGGCAATTGGCTGCCTGACACCACTGAGAAGCGGCGGTCCTGCTCCTGGCTACCCCTTCACCCCTCTGCTATCATACCCACCCCGTCCTCTCAGATCCCATCATGCTGCCACTTACCTTTTGCCAAATATAGCACATACCTGACTGCACAATGATCCAATTCATCTCACTGCAGCAGCAGAAAAATAGCCTGGCAAAAAACCAGTACGCTGCCATTCTAGTGAGCTGAATCAGTTCACCATGTGATTAAATAAGTGCCAGAGTTAGCACAAGAGATTTGGAAGGCAGGAGGGGAGGAGGAAAGCTCTTTTTGGAACAGTAAGCTGTGAATTCAGTTCAACTAGCATGGAAAAAAAAAAAAATCACATCTTCAAGCCAGCTGGATGCCTGCCAGCTTCACCCATCTCACCATCCTAACTGGCAAGCATCAAAGAGATCAAAGACAACCAGCTACTGTGAACTGTCTCACAACAAATTATTTGATCATCTGAACCAAAAAATAAGATGCACAGCAAAAATGAACCAGATTGTTAAGATCAAGTTATGATTCATAAACAACCACTGTCTCCACACATCTGTAACTAGAGCTGGCGATTCACCCTACGCCACACAGGTGCAGAACACCTTTGATGAGTGTTCTGGCACTTCCTTGGAAGCTTTTACAAACCAGAAAAACAGGCGCCCCAAACATTACCCTGGCATGTTCCTGACAGCAGTTGTTTTCAGGGAGTCTACCACACGATATTACACCTCGGCAAGCCATCATCATTAGCAAATCTCACCAGTCATCACCAGGTGACTGGATGTGTCGGAACAGGCACGAACCAGTAGTAAGAGCCCTCAGCTCACGTACTCACCATCCATTAGGAGCCAGTGGCCAGTTAGGACCCAGATAAGGACAAGCATCACAGACAGAGAAAATGAGAGCAACTCAGCAGCAGTGAAACGCCCGCAGCAGCCAAAGGAAATCCTAGGAACAACATACAAACATTAGCTTGGAGACTTTATGTTTCCATTTAAAGAACAGAAAATGGACGCTGTTGGAACAAGGCTCAACAGCTGATGAAAGATGCCAAGAACAACTGAAGGGAGGTTCCTTTGCCACAAATAGGTACCCAAACAGCAACAGAAAAAAAAGCATTCCTCACATCCAAATAATGTGTGTAAAGCCTGAACTACAGAGATGGAAATAACCCTGTAAATCCTGGCACCTCTCTTGAAATTGTTACCACGAATGCTATTTCCTAGTACCATCTAAGATAGTGCTTTTTGCAACATGAACCCCAGTCACAAGGGGAAAAATAAAATTAGTTTCAAAACATGACATTAACAACTGTAATTTTCCCTAGTGTAACTACAGTGTCTGACACAGCCAGCATTAAAATCCAGACTCCAATGGTAACAAACACTAGAATCCAATACCAAATCCCAAACTCTGAAATCTCAAGCCAAAATAAGCCAAACTTGTTAAAAACCACTGTTGGGAATCCAGCCCCTTGCAATGGTACCGCACTTCCCAGCCTGGCAAATGCTGCGTGACGTGCAGAAATTGTGCTTCCTCGTTTCAAAAGGGAAACATGGTGTTGGCACAAAAAATATACACAAACATCAGCCCTGAAGCCCTGAGGTTAATGCTTGTAACCAAAGACTCCATTAAAGAATTCCTATTAAAATAAATTAACACAACATACAAGAAGACGAGCAGAAGATTTCTCAAGTCCTTACTTGTTTTGAGGTGAGCAAGGCCGTGTTAAGTACTGGCACATCGGGAGCAGAAGGAAAGCGAAAGCTATTGTTGCAAGGACTAGAAAAAGAAGAAAAGGTAATATTAGTACATTGACATCTGATTTCTACAGTCCACAAACAAGCTTCTCCAATTTGAAAAAGCTCTTGCAACAATGTCCTCTTATCATATGCTGCAGTATTATTAAAGCAAGAGCAGCTAAAGGCTCCAAGGTTCTAGTTAGGATGCTTTCAAACTTCAGCCAAAACAAAAGCTCTCAAAGGAATGCACACCCCATACCCAAACCTGAAAAAAAAAAAAAAAAGCCTTAAAGCTATTCATGATCATGTCAGCAAAAAAACCTGTTTTCAAATATTCTGAGAGTCAAAAAAAAATGACGAAACTTACAACTAACTGGTGCGAGATTCTTTTAAAATTCTTCAACATATCACACAGACTAAGCAAAACAAAAGGGTTTTTTCCACTTTTCAACTCATTTTTTTCTCCCATCTCATTCAAACCTCTTTATTCATTACTGGAACACAGTTCAACTTAAAATAAGTTATATCCAGTAGCTGGAAAATTAAATTTTTCAGAATATGAAATGCTTTAGGTTTTTGAAAACAGGATGATAAAAATACATAAATATCCAAATAGACTATTTCCATAAACTTTTTTTTAAGAAGCATATGTATGCCACCCACACGTTTGTAAAAATGTTTAGTAACTGTTGGTATTTAGAATAATTTTTCCTTCTGTTTTTTAAAAAATAATAGCACTGAACTTGTACTAAGGACTGTTTAAAAGGCTGAAGAGTGAGGGTGTGGAGACACATTCATGTCAGCAGCACACATCCAAACCTGCTGTAGCAAGAACAGACTGAAATGAAAATGGAAGAGTCGCTCAACATTTTCTGCATGCTGCAAATGAAATCTTTGTGCTGTCCCCTACTCATTCCTTTAAAAATTGGGGTGGTTGTTGGTGGTTTTTTAAAAGGATTTTTCCCCCCTCTTTTCAAATAATGATGGGAAGGAATCAAACATTCTCTTTAGCCAACTGGAGAAAATAAAATGGTTTGGTCAAACCACAGCTTTCCACCCCTCAATTCTGCCCCTTCTGGTGGGAGGAAGATTTAAAAAAAAAAAAAGACCAATTCCTTAAAAAAGAAATTAAAAATTGAGAAGTGTCTGTATGTGAGCAGCACCATGGAAACTCAGAGTTCTATCAGTATTTCAGAGAGGAGAAAAAGAAAAAAAGCAGAATGGGCGGGGAAAGAATGATGAGTGTAGCAACTCAGCCCAGGGTGAACCAGGACCAGGCACCTTTTCAGAGGCACTTGGCACGGGAACGCTGCACAGCGAAACCCGTGCCCCTGCAGCCCCAAGTCCTGCGCGCCCCGCTGCCTGCCTGCCCTGCTCTGCATCCACCACAGCGCGACCGGCCCTTCCTCACCCCAGTCAGAATCTCTCCTGCTCCTCCCTCCCCTCCCGCTCTTCTCGGCAGGGAGCCCTGCGCCTCCTGTCCCGGTGTCCCCAGCCGCTGCCACCCAAAGCTGGGCTCATGCAGAGCATAAGAAATAAAACGTGATCACAGTAATACGCAGTGCCCACGAGTACCCACTCTCGGCCTCCTTCCTGACTGTTCAAGCTTCCAGTCACAAGTTTTCTCTTCACTCTAGCCTCAATACCTATTATCCAACGGGCAGTCCCTTGGCTTAGCACCTGTCTGCGGGCAACGCACCCAGCCTTCAGCTCTGCCTCTGCTTAGCAGCTGCTCCTGCCCTTGGGCTGTTCGCTGCACCCACCCATGCTCCTGACTCTTCCCCGAAAGGCAGATCTTGGCCAGAAGAAGATTTAAGATGGGTTTAAGAAACCAGACATTAGCTATAATTCATAAATCCCCACACGTCAGGCTCTAAAATCTACAAAAAGAGGGTGTAAAATAGCACTGCTTGAGCTCCGGGGCACAGAGGAACCAAGTCCCACAGCTCCCGGATTCCCATGTCCGGCAGGGTCAGCATTGCTGCCACACAGCCTCTAACAAAGCTCTGCATTGTGGAGGCTCTGGGGCCCAAGTCCCCTGGGCTTAGTGACACCCTCTGATACCAGACCAAGGAAACACACCGAAGAATCGTAAAACCAGGTTCCAGAATAGAGAGTCCCAAGGACACTGATCCAGACTCAGTCCTGTCCTGCAACAAGCCCCAGCTGACACAGTATCATCTAATTACACACCACAAACATTACACATAAAGTTATAAGTGTCAAGGTCATTCTGGAAATAAATGGACCAATAAGCTTGAGAAATTAAAATCTCTCTTTTGTCATAAATCTTCCCTTATAATCTCATATATAGTGTGTATATATATTCCCCCAATATCCAGCATATAGTAGAATTTAACCAAAGTAATAATTTATTTTTAATAGGAAAGAACGTATGTGTCACAGGTCGACATTATAAAAGCAGCATTCAACAGATCGCTACAGGACTGTGCCTCCAGAACTGGAGATGGGAGTCTCCAGGCTCGTGTCAAGAGCAGAGACTTAGATTTCACCCATGAACATCAGCCCTGTTTAAGAGGCTGGAGAGGACGCATAGCTCTGGAGTTAAATCATGAGGGAAAAGCCCACTTTTCATATACAAGAAGTAGGAGAGGATGAGAGGTGTTTATGGGTTTAACAATCTTCCCAGGCTCAGTATGCGGACTGGGGTGTACGCTTTTTAAAAGCTGCTGCGTATTTGGAGCAGTAGGAAGAATCTTGCTGCTCTGAACAGCAGCTGCTCTCTTGAAGAGCTGCAAGAAGATCAAAAGGACAAAATTTTCCAAAAATCAAAGCCCTAGTATTTACTTAAATGACAAAATATAAATAATAATAAGCAGGATCAGAGGACGTTCAATTTAACTGTGGATAACAGTTTCATTTTTGTTCTAAATTCAAGCAGTGCAAAAGAATAATACTCAAAATGCTAGTGAGAGCAGAAGTAGCCTTGAAACAAAGAAAAACTGCATAAAAGCAAAACCCAAAATTATACTAGAAGTCGTCTCTGGATAGGATCTCCAGAGTTATCCGATGGCCCTACAAAGTACCCGGATTATGCAATACCTTGTACCGTTCTGAGCAGTGATTTATAAAAAAGTGAACTTTATGTAAACGAATGTATCCAGCATCTTTCCAAACTCCGGCAGTTTATAGTGCAGTAGGTTTAGCAAATCTCTAAGTGGAAAATACTTCCCAAATAATACCTGTCACTTTATTAATAGCTACAGAGACATGCAAATACAACTGTGAAACCTGATGAGTTTTTTTTAAGTGTACAATGACACGTATTATAATTCTTATCAACAACATTTAATTATATCAACGCTTTCTGCTCTATTCCAATTCTTACAGAAAGAAGAAACCTTAGTTACCTGCTGTGCATATTGTAAAGACAACTTGAACTGAATCAAAGAAGAAGAACATAACTAGGAGAGACACAGACGCTCCGATCGGCAGGAACAATGCCTGGGTAGAGTCAATGGTTTGAATACCTGCAGAAGAACGAAAGTGACATTGAACTCGGGCTGTTTCTTACCACACACACATTGACAGCCTGTCCTCACCAACACAGGTGACATCCCATGTCAGTGCTGGTGCAACAGATTTACTCTCAGATCCCCCTGCACTATCATACCCCAGCCCAGCAGTCCGGGCAAACCACCCCCGCTACACCGCAGCGGCTGGGAGCGTACTGCAACAGCCCTGTTTTGCAGAATCCAAGAACTGACAGTTAAAAGAAAAGGTATGACTTTTTTTTCTTGTGCCATATATAGAATGAATAACAAGTTTGAAAAAAATAACATTACTTAGGGATTAGGAATCATATAGCAATTATATATTTGCTTCATTTTACACTGAGCAACATAAAGGTGTTGGCCAGAGCATACAGAAGTTTTCTTTAACCTCTCAGCACGAGGTACAGAGCCTGAGCAGCCGCAGAGCTGCAGAGTGTGAGGCTGACCGAGCTCATGCAAAGGGTGCTGCAGCTTCAAGTTCCACTTGGGTGAAGGCCACTTGCATTGTATCACTGATTGCAATCAGCAATCCCAACGCCAAGCACCAAGCCCAACAATAAAAGGCAGTTTTCAAAAAACACCCAAGTCATTTACCTGCTTATAAAACTACCAACTCAGTTCAAGGTGCACCATAATCACCTTCTAAGCTAAGAAACAACTAAAATTCATCCTCACATTTTATAGCTGAAAGCAATTTTAAACAGAGCAGCAATACTGGAGCATTTTATTCTCATTATTTCCCCCACCTCAACCACGCAGTGTGACTAGCAGGGATATTAATAATGGCACAGGATGTTTTTTACTCTATTTTACCATGAGTTTTTAGAATTGCTAACAAAATTGAAAAGATGAGGCTTTGAAAAGCCCACCTATCTATCCCTGCTAATTCTAATACTGATCATGAGGGAGGGGGGAAAGAAGCTGTAAGTAAACAAATTCAAAATACAAGACATACTTGAACTTGTGGAGCATTAAAATAACAGGTAACATCTGAAGTAGTCACTTGGTAGAAGTATCCAAAACACCTCTCAAGAAAAATTAATACAAGACTCAGACCTCGACAAGATCTAAAACCAGCTGAACATCACTGTGTCGTGCCAAAATAAACACTGCGGTATGAAGCAGGGGTTTACCACCCCAGGATTTTAGGGACAAGCTTTTAGGTTATCAAGCAGAATATCTGTGCATACGCGTGTGTGCATGTATACACAGACATACACATACAAGTCCATACACACACGCGTTTGTGGGTGTGAGAATGTCTATTTTATTCTACTCTGTGGAAGAGTGGCACGTTGTCTAAATAACGGATTACCTACACAGCTCAGAGCCACCAATGATTCTGAATATGTCAAAAACCCTCACACACATGTGAAACACACTCACTGCAACGTGGTGTCTGCCCTAAGTATTCAACCACTTTCACAAAAGAAAAGCTAAACAGTGAGCGCAGAAGCAGTGACACTTGCACTGTATGGTCATTTACCCGTTCAGGTCATAGATCTCTAATTCGTAAACATAAGTAGCACAAGAAATTTTAAAAACAAAAAGCAGAACTCAGTCACTTGGGGTTTCTGTGGTACTGAGTTCTGGTACAAAAGGGTAAAGTACCGAACAGATAGTTCAGTGGTGACAGTGCGAAGACACAGAAATTCCTGCGTTCTAATCTGCAACTTAAATCTAGTTCCTTCTGCCTTGGGAAAGAGCAGTTATTCACATGCCCTTCAAGGTCCCAAGGGAAAAAACAAACAAACCAAAACCCCAGAATGACATGCTACACACCACCTTGGTGCACAGGAACTAGTGCCTGCAGTGTGAAATGTCAAAGTTCTTCATTTCACTCCTGATCATTTTGACAGCTAATCCCCTTCCTGTGCTTATTCCCCAGCCCCAGACTGTCTTCTCCTACTTCCCAGATGCCAAAAGCCTCAACTGTTCCTTGCTGAATCCCCGAGCATAGCAACCTCTTTGCTCTGTGTTCTCAACAGAAGCAGTGCTCCGACACCATGTGAATTCCAAGAGTCTACATTTTAAAAATGGCAAAAAAGGCAAAAGACACATATAACATAATAATAACATGTACGTTATTAATTTTATAATTTTTAAGCTAGAATTTTTTAAACAAAGCAACCTTAGCATTCAGGGTTTTGTGCACAGGGCTGCTCCCATACCTCACTCCTGTCTCCTGAACTTGCTGACACTAGTCATTCCCAAGCCTGTTCTCAGAATTTACCCAAATAAGCTGCTATAAGATAAACTCAGGTGTGAATCTACAGCACGTTGTGTGCAATGCATTCCACTCTGTTAGTCACATACGTACTTTTACCTGCAAAACAGTATATCTCAAACGGCCAAGCTGCCTGGAATCTATTTATCAATTCCAGGAGGGACAATCACCAGGTGGGAGCCGACATGTTAATCCCCACTCTGAACAGACCGCATGGAGACACATATTTTGTTGTCCATTATAAACGAGCGGCCCAAAGCCATGAACACTATACTTCAATTTCTCTGTTGATAAAGCTGAATCATCCTTACGGACTGTTGTCATACATGAGATCTCTCCCTGCCTATGGACAGGATAATACATGACAGTGATAAACTCCAGACAAAGAGAAACTACACTCCCTTCTCACAACTCTGTGTAGTTAGTTTTTTAAAAAGTAAAGCAATTTCCATTTCCACTAAAACCCGACAATTTGTGCAGCATGCAATTTCTATGCATTATTGAAATGTTATGTTAATATTTTGAATTTAGGTTCCATGAGCACGAACTAGATAGCAGCACTAGTGCAGAGCAAGCTGCCAAGTGCCGAGACAAAACAGTTCCATCACACTGTGAAACACACCACGGATGAAGCAAAAGATGCAGCACGGTGAAGCGATGAAAGAAGATAAGGAGTAAAGCTAACCCTTACTGTTATTGGTGCTGTTGCCGTTAAAAGACCCAGCCGTGCTGCTATTGTCTTTCTCTTTGTCTTGATTCTCAAAGTCCATGTTGAGAGACCTGCAGGAAACAAAACAAACTTAACAGGCAAGTTTCAAACTCCTAGTCAGGCTCATCAGCTACGCTCTCATCACCATTCTACCACAGCACCTTCTCCCTGAAAAGCCCTTTAATGCTGGCTATTAGAAAAAACACCTTACACAATGGAAAATTAAAAAAAAAATTGCTTATTGTTACAATGAGGCATCAACTCACACAGGTTCTGATAGCGAGATCAGTCACCACAGTGTCTGAACTCTAAGTGTTAACAGCAAACTGCAACAGAGATATTTATCTGCAATACTGGCAAATGTAGAACTTGATGGAAATGCAATAAATGTTTCAGTTCTCTGATGAACCCTTTCTTCTCATTTTGATCCTTTCATTCAGATTTAACTACTGGGTTTCATTTTTTAAACAACATTATTTCCTTCCTCTAAATCTTGCTGTGAACGATGATCAAAACCAGCTTATAAGTACTTGTCTGCTGAATGCACGATCTTACTTAATTGAAAGTTTCAGCAAAGCCTAGAAAGAACCAGATACGTATTTAGACACAGGCAGAACAGACGACTAGAGGAAGCTCTGAATAAACAGTGCAAATTGATACAACTGACTTCATCCATAGAAGCTGGTAACATTCCCCTGCGCAGCTCAGCTCTAATCGATTCATCTTCTCATTTTGATATACGCACTTGAAAAAAATACCAAAAATAACACCGTATTCTACCCCTTTTGCCAGTCTTTGGCTGATGCAACTTCTAAATTATATTCCAAGAAAATTTGACATAACTTTCTGAAATGGTGGAACTTCATTTAAGGTCTGTTTTGGCCAGCAGTAGTTTCTACCATTAGATTCTAAGTTATTTTACATAAAAAATATGAGTAATCATGTTTCTCATTCTGATACATGCATGTTATCCGTGATTTAACTGCAGTTTATTTATTCAAATAAGCTACAGAGAAGCACCAGAAGCACTGTACAGCTCCTGTCTTATGTCTGCAGCATCAAATACCAGTATTTCAATAAAACTTCCAGGTCAACAGGCACTAAACTCCTTTTCTGTGAGTAATCGTACTACGCAAAGTAAAAAATCCACCACAAGCTTCTATACAATTCCATAGGCATCAAAGTTATTTCATTTTAGTGTATAGGTCCCCTACTGCAATGCACAGATGAGCAACTTCGTGTTGCAGTCACACAACCTGACATCAAGCACATATAGGTCTGTACCACCAAGACAAGTGTGGAGAGTTAAAGCAAGACAGGCTGAGCAGTTTCACTGTATTGAAAAAAAAACCCACAAAAAACCTAAAAACCCATAAACCCCACACAACAAAAACCCAGGCTCTTCCAGTCTAGAAGGGGGTTTGTTTCTTCTATGGTGCCAAGCAGTGGTATGAAATTAAAGCAGCTTTTGGGCTCAAGCAAAATATGAGGAAGCTTCGACCTCAGATATCCAGTACTTGTACATGGATGGTGGATCATCAACTGAAATGTTATCAAAAACACAAAGAGGCAATGGAGAACACTAAATTCTAACAATCTGTTCTTCTTAGCTTGTTCTTCTAAAGATCACTCTGCTCTGCATCTTTTTTTGGGGTGCCTTTATCTTTTGTTCACACTTTCCTTTTTCCCCGTTAATGCACTGTAGCCTGTAATTTTTCTCTCCAGCTATAAAAACCCAGGAGGAGGCTGACAACCCGCCAGGACTTGACCCAAGATTCATCCAAACAAGATAATTCTTTTCTCAGAGCAGTGTTTCATTCCTGTCTGAATTAGCACAGTTTAGCAAGAACTTCATACCATCCTCCTCTCAGTGGCATCGGGCAACTCAATTCAAGGGATTGCTATCAGCAAAGAAGGCTGGAAAGAAGCTACTAGATCTCCTGCTCATAAACAACTTCAGCCCTTTTTCTTTCATTGCAATAGTGTCAGCAATCATTGTACTACCTATAAACATCCCTACTTCAAAAGTAAGCATCAATTAGGAAATTATGTCACTTAGCAACACAGCTGCTCCAAGATCCAAGAGAACTTCTGAATGATCTCCAACCATTTTATGATTTGGCCCTTTCCTCCGCTACAGATTATCACTAACATAATAAAAAAAATGAGAAGTGATCACCAAAACGTCCTCCAAGAAAGTTAAAAATTATATTATAAGACAAGATATACTGAAAATTACTGGACTGGAAAGAACTCACAAGCTGAGACACATTTGGGTTTTTGTTCAACTTTCTGCTGTGCTTCCAAAGGCAACATTCAGCCAGCACCTCCCATCGGGCAATAAACGACCCAGTGTTTCATCTGCGGCCCTCCCGTTTCGAGCTGGTAGGATTTCTAGCACAATGTTTCAAAGCAAGCAGGGCTCAGCCTCCCACAGGGAACCCCTCTGTAGGGTTATGCTGAGGCCAAAGGAATGAGTAAGCTGCTGGCACATGATTATCCTGAAAGTTCAGATTCAACTGCTTCGGGGAAACCCCGCAGGAGGATATTCTTCTGGAACAATGGGGGAAATATGAAAGCAAGTACGTATCTATAGAGATGCAATATATTGAGAAGTTCCTTCTTGCTCCACTTAGTGAGGACAATCACCCCATCTGGGACTATGAGAATTGCGGGTTGGCACACAACTGCCAGATTTCCATTGCTCTAAACCAGAAATTACAATCAGAATCAGCCACTGACCTGAGACAGTTTAATTCAATCAAATCTCAATACATGTTATAGAGAGCGAGCCTAAGATATGTTGTATGCTCTGACATTGCTACAGTCACTTATAAAATGTTCCTGTGAGATTAAAGGACAAGTTCCAATGCAAGATATGGAGTAGGAATAAGAACAGGGGAAATAATAGCAGCAAGCGCAAATAAAAACATTTTCACTGCCTAGATGGAGTAAGAGTGCCCCAGTCCCACATCTCTGATGAGAACATCTCACTTTCTGCAGGTATTTCACATGCACCCACTTGTGTGTGCACACATGCCGCCAGCCTTTGCAGCGTTTAGTGAGGTCTGTCCAAACCCCGGGCTCCACCCTGCCCCTGCTGCGACCATAGATGCTTATGAACTCCAAGCACAGCCCTTCTCTTTAAGTTTTACTGTGAACCATGTATCCTGATTTCTGTAAATATCAAGTTGTAAAGCCATCCATAAGGACACCGTTTGAACTACTTTCTATTTACAGATGGACCTGAGGCACCCAAAGCCTAGACACCGAAGACACGAGCTCCATCCCAGGCTTCTTGGTTTGGTCTAAAAGCAGACACTTGAACAGGCAGATTCTGGGTTAAATTGGGCTTTACATAAGCTGAGAGACTATGCCTGGGTGACAGGATAGAAAAAGATTTAGCTGTTACCTACCTGCAAAGTAACCCCGACAATTAAATCGCAGAGCACTTGGTCAAGAATAGGTGCTGTCTGGCAAGAACCCATAGGAAACAACGTGTTTCAAGCTAAGCTCACTGCTTTAAAAATCCATAACTAAACGTATATGCTGCATGCTCCAGTTTACAGCTTGTAACGGCTTAAAAGATTCTACTTGCCCCTTTGGCAGTCAGTAATAAAGTGTGTCAAGTTCAAGGACTGAGAGGCAGTTGGAATGTATATGGGAGAGATGTTCAGAAGGGCCTGAAGCTAAAACTGCTGACCCAGCACAACTGTAGGACGGAAACGTTCGTTCATCCACAGTACGAGACGCGGGAACTCAACTCTGTAAACTGTACTTCATTCTGGATGCAGACTTTACCCATCATCTATTACACATTCTTCTGAATGTCTTGGGCATGTGGGGGTTCTTTTGTTTGTTTTGGTTTTGGACAAACACTGCTTGTATGAGTAAGGACAGCACAGCAAGGCTTTCCTTTGTTCCCCCGAAACCTCTTGCATTAGATTAGATCCACCACACACGTGGATTTTATCCTAACGACTCACCCTCCCAATTCTTTCTGATCCTAGTACTGCACTTCTGTTTAAGTCACTTCCACAATAACTCTACTTGCTTCTTTTCAGACTGAAAATCAGAAACCAAACCCACCTTCCGCAGCATGAAGGTTAACTAAGCAGTGCAAGTTCCTGTTTGTCTTACGGCAGCTCCATTTGAGACAAAGCACTCAAATCTAGATGAAGACATCGTTGTTATTCAAGAATGAGCACCTAAGTTGTAACTTTCATCTTTCCAGCAAGTCACTTTTCTGAGAAAATCCACCCACTTCATCAGAAGTTTTCATTTTACTACTTTAGGAATTTCAAGATTAATATAATTTTTCAACTTACTACCTCACTTGCATTCTTCAATAACTTAATTGTATCTTAGACCCCTTTGTTAAAACCACGATTTTCTGTAAAAAACTGCTTTTGACCTCACTCGCTGAGCAAACAGAATGGGAATTTGTTCAAGTCATCATCGTAACTGTGGGTTTCAGCCCAGACATCTAGTAAAGATCTACATATAGGAAAATAATCAGGAAATTAATTTTAAAACTATTGGACCCTATCTTGGTCTGTACTAGCTTACATCTTGGGGTCTTCAGGCTACATGCGAAATAAATGGACTAGAACAGGACATCGCCTCGATTGATTTGCATCCACCACCGTTCCACTACTTCATCCAGAAGTTAGATTATTCTGAAGCTCGCAGCCCTTGTTGCAGAAGCAGCTTTATATGTAAATGATAGGACAAGATGGTAAAAGAGCATGTCTGTACAGGAACAGGATGGCAAACAGCAGGGGAACGTTTTTAAGAGCAAGGAGCTCTGGGAAGGGCAGGCACTTCAAGTTCAAGCACTCCTGCTATTTTATATTGCATTACATTTTCACAATGCAATTTTAATAAACGTTATGGCTGATTGCAGTAAGATGCATAGTTCCTTTATACACAACTGCATAAACCCAAGCAGTTAAAAATTGAATTAGTCCTTCAACTATATGCTACACTGACTCAAAACTTAACGAAAAAAGTAAACATTTCTCAATTGCTACTCAAATACATCCTTTTATTTCTTTTTTATTTTCAGTATCTCCCTAAAGCCTCTATTTTAATTCCATCAGCAGTGCTATTACCCTAATACTCACTAGTAACAACAGACAGCTCTCATAAAAAATTGGCTCTTTCATTATATGATTTTATTAACTTACGATGGCAATTTAAAACCTCTTATCCTAATAGCTGCAACTTACATCACATATATGACCATGGCTGTCATCTATAGCAGCAGTTCAGAGATTCCATAGCGTATGCATGGCCTTGTATCATCGACTTGTTACATGAAGCAATGTTCTTCAAGAAACAGGAAGAAAAACACGCTGTACTTGAGCTTGAAAGAAATAATACTTTCATGCTGTAATTTTTTTTTAATATGTCAGTATGAACCTCACTGCTTAGGTGCCAATACAGTAAAACAAACTGTACGATACCAGACGAAAGTCTAAAGGGACAACAATGTATTCTCCAAACTAAAGTCTCCAAAAATGAGGCAACTTTGATTTTTGAAGATTCAAACTTATCCAGCAGGAGTTCTCAGACACTTTGCTGAAATTCCACACAGACGGTGTTTCCCACTTCTCTATTAAGCTGTACTCACACTCAGGTAAATAGCATGGGAACTCAGGAATTTCTGTTTTACAAGACTTACTTGCAGTCAGAACAAGGACATGCTGAACTGACCAACACTGAAACATTACGTATAAAATTCTACTACCGATAATGTTATCTTCTTATCTCTCTTGACAATCCTTTTAGACTCTCCAAAATACAGTTTCACAGAACTGTCTTCAAGGACTAGCTTCAATGTTATTCCATATGTGCTTGTACCTTACATACAATTACATCTTTCAGAGACCCCAACTAGCTGCTTTTTGTCCTTTTCCATTTCCTTTTCAGATGCGAGAAATACTTGATTTACATTAGCCGTCAGTCTGACAAAGATATGATGAAACAGAAGGCATAAACGGTATTCAGTCATTTATCATATTCTTATTTGAAAAACTCTGTAGAACCTTAAAGAAAAATCTTACCTGAAACTGCCGTAGACTATGAGGAGGATAGAAATCAGGAAAGTAGACACTTGACTGGAATCCACAAGGGAATATGCCCTGTAATTGGGAAAGAGAAGGCAGGTGTGTCAACGCGAGTGTCCATTTCTCCACTGACATTTGCTCAATCTTTTTCTTTTTACAATACGAACCGAGAATTGGATGACAAATCTTTAGGCAGCTATTTCTAAAGTTCTCCTATCATCTAGGAACACAAACCCTGTAGCTTGTAAATTAACTTTCACATTCAAGACCGCAGCATGCAAAATCTTTACAACAATCAAAGAACAATTCAAAATCCTTGTGGTAATTTGTTCTGAACTCACCACATTCAGATTTTTTTCCTCAAACACATTAAAATTGCTCCAACTGCAACTGATGGGACCCTGCATGTAAATAACACTAACCTGTTTCCTGTAAGAGTTCTCGTGTCTTTGCTGATAATAGTTGAGTTACAATATGCCAGTCAAGGTTCACTCAGTCCAGGGGAAAGAAACCCGAAAACCCAAACCTCACAACAATCTTCGACATGCATCTCTTAAACCACACACATCCCTATGACACCTTGCAGCCACTCGATGCAGGATTCCTGCTGCAGTTTCTGTTGGGACACTTAAACCCCAGCGTTAGACTGATTTCCTGATACAACATACCTTCGTGTTTAAAGCACAGAAATAGAAGTATTAATAGTCACTATTTTTTTTCCTATCCTTGACAGACCAAACCCTACTCTGTAGCTTACGCTGCAACTTCTTTTCATCTGGACAGTGGGACAGAGGCAGCCCCAGCAAGTCCCCAAGTTTGACTGGGGCTGATGTACCAGAGGACAGAAAATCCTTTAAGAGGGACCTTGAGAATTGGACCAACAAGAAGACGACAGCTCACAAATCAAGAGAAATGCTTGCTCCCTCTGCTTAGCACTCGTGAAGCTGTATCTTGAGTACCGAGTACAGTTTTGGGGTCCCCAAAAGAGAAAAAACCACTGGCATGGTGGAGGAAGGCAGGCAGAGAGCCACCGTGCCGGCGGGGGTACAACAGACCAGGGGGGGCTCTGGAGTCACCCTACAACTCCCAATGGTGTTTCAGCAACTTGTGCTAAAGTAATAGAAGAATGATGCCCAATGTCCATTGCATTAGTCTTATCCTATAAAAAAGATAAATAAACATTTCTGAAAACCAACCAAAAAGCCTAATTTCAGCAAGACCGTGGATACGGAACAAAGATAATTGAATTACATGATAATTCCAAATTAAATATCTCTAAGCAAATAAAAACTAAAGCTACAAGACAGTTAAAGAATCACTCGTGCCATTCGCAATTTAAAAGAAATTTAGAGAAAATTACCAAACCACTAGACACACATTAAAATACTTCTTTTAATATATGAACACAAACATGAACCCTCTACTATAGAAATTCAATATTAAACCCCAATGAAAACCAGACTGCCTCTTTTAGATGAAATCACATACTTGTCGAATAAGCTTTTAAGAAATGAGAAACTACTTTTGTTAATTACCATAAATAGCTTCAACATTACCCCACACTAAAAGTGAAAAACAGATGTCTTACTCATAAAGTTGGCCAACACAAAGACGATCCTAAGCTTTATATACTTTTAAAAATTTCGGTCCTGACTGACCTTTAGTGTCCAGGCCATGGAACAGAGGGCTTACCAGCATCCATGGAGATCGATATACTGAACTGCAAATCCCTGCACTACGTAACCAAGCACTCACAATCACTGTATGTATAAATGCTGTTCAGGTTAGGTACAGTACAGTTCATTGTATATTATTTTTAGCCAATGATTACAGCTAAGCAGACACTGAGAAGAAACAGCTTAAGGATGAGCACACTAGTTTTACGTCCTGTTTTACATCCTGTTACTAGCTTCAATTTCAGGGAGAAGTATTCCCTCACCTCATGTTCAGTGAAGGGAAAGGGAAACCTTGTATCCTGTTTGGATTTCACAATAAATAGTGGAATTCATCTATTAAAAGAATCTTCAGGATCTCCAAATTTATAAGAAAAACAAAATGATTGAATGGAATTTCAAGTGGGATTAAACCCATCCAGGGTTATGCATTAAACTTTATTAAGTTTCATTAAGTTCATAAAATTTTATCTTCATAAATTGGCAAATAATTCTGAGACGAACAATGCTTTCTGTATAATTCATCATTCAATGGCAACTTTGGAAGCTATGATAATTAAAATGCCATTTCATCATCATTACTAAACATTAGGCAAAACTGTAAATGTTAGAAAGATTTATAACAGTGATAAAATAAGGATGATAGATTGATCATGGATCAGACCTATGTGTAATCCATTAAGTTTTGCAATAAAAACTGAAAGACCTTTGGTACAATGGAAGAAATTGAGTATGTGCAAACCCATCCTAAACAATGACCCCCCAACCCTACTGACAGGCTGCAGCGATGATCAGGACAGCTATCTGCTGATCCCATGCAAGGGAGAAACGAGAACTGACGTCCTTCCATCCTGCCCGAGAAAAGTGCAATAGTGTCATTACAAACTCATCACACACCAGTGATGTTTCCCAACTTTTCTGCACGGAGATCTTACAGCAGGACATCCTAAAAACTCCATGTTGGTACCACAATTAGTCTGGGAAAACTCATGTCCACTGATACTCCAGCAAACAGGGCCAGGGAGATACAGTCACGCTTTCCTTCTTCCTGAGGCAGCTGGACAAAGAGCAACACAAAACACACACCGAGTGACAAGTCTGAGGGTAACCGCACAGCAGGAATCAAGTGAGCAGCTTGGGCTCGTCCGTATTTCATCCAAAGTTTCCAACACAAGTAGCCCACAAGCAAACTTCAAGAATAATTTTATAATGCCGAAGTGAATCTCACTGTAATAAAACCCTGCATATTTTTAACATTTGATTTCCCTACATTATGTAAGGTATTGCACAAAATCTGAAAACAGAACTGCTTCCTAAAATCCTAACCCCTGCAGAGTTCACTGAGACCAAAACCCGTTGGTCCCAAACAAACACTTTCTAATGCAGTAATCTAGATAGAGATAATACACAAATGACAGCATCACATCAAAGAATCAAGAAGTAAGATTACTTCAGAGTTTTTAATATTATTCAAAATGCCAGACAGTGAGCTGCAAACCCATTTGTATTTTTTACTGAAATCTAAATGACCTTCTACAAGCGCAGCAGAGTCCATCTGCACATAACTGGACTCTCCTGTGAGCATATTTCAAGCCTGCAGGTTCGCATGCTGCCACGGCGAAACGGCATCAGTGCTGTGTTCTTCTCAAATGGGATCAGCCAAACTGAAACAAAACCCACACTAATGAAACTTTTCAGAAGCTGGAGTAGACTCTGAGCAGTCACATTT
The DNA here is from genome assembly GCA_011057875.1 of Pterocles orientalis. Classification (NCBI taxonomy): domain Eukaryota; kingdom Metazoa; phylum Chordata; class Aves; order Pterocliformes; family Pteroclidae; genus Pterocles; species Pterocles orientalis. Next base: position 1,051,637 of record WKFP01015458.1, read on the forward strand.
AACCAGCCTTCCTTCCACTGCACACAAAAACTAAAATCATCTTCCTTCTACCTCTGTAAAATTAAGTATTTAATCTCAGAAGAAGTAGTGGAACCTTAAGCACAGAAAATGCCTGTAACTAGCCCATGCATAGTTGTCCCTTGACTTAAATATCGATTCAGAATAAATTCTTAGTACTTTCTGCATGACAATCCATGAAGAAAAGATCGTTATTCTTCGTTCTCATTCTGAAAATTAATACCGGATAAGGCCATGCTAAAGACTGCTGTTGTTTGAAGTCATACTTTAGTGCAGTTCACCTGCGTGCCACATTACATGAACTACCAGCACCCCATTTCCAAACTATATATGCAGAACACCACTCAATACAAAGACACCACTGGTTTTCACAGGGAAGAAGGTTTTTTAGGATTCTTTACACTATCACACCTGAAATTCAACATCCATGTCAGGAAGTTGTTTTAGAAGTTATTTAATCAGGCTATCAGATTGTTGCTAACTCAGTCAAGGAACTATTCATAGCTATTAGACTATAACATTAGACCCAAATATTACACCCCAAGTACTTCATAAAACCAAACACACTAAGGGCTTACTTTTCTCTGTAAGCTCCTTTTCCCGGCCAGCTAGTGAGAGGTAACTTCCCAAACGCCTTCTCTACAACCTGAGATCTCACTCCGACCCTGCACCTTCACACGGCTGGGACCAATGTTAGCAAATTCTCTGCCATTATGTGTCTATTTCTGGCAGCTTCATGGGCAAGTGCTTACAACACAGAGCCTGCTGGGGCATGCCAAGGCAGAGACACAGCAAGCACTGTTCTATAGCATACCCTGTGTGTCAGCCCTACAGCTATACAGTGACAGTATTGTCCAGACAACAATCCAAGCAGCGAGCTCTCCAGCCTGGCACAGACTGCTCCATAGACCTTTACCTACAGAACAATTCCAGGGATGCCCGGCCATTGTGACACGCCACCACTGCCACCCGTCCCAAACAGTAACACTGCAAAATACGCCACACCACTTACAGCTGGCGTTCCACGCAGCACTCTCCCTGCTTCTGGGAAAAAAAAAAAATGAATAACGACTGTATTCCCAAGGGAACAGAGACCCACTTCATTCCCAGCTAGAGAAGATGGTAACCAGCTAATAAAAGCTTTAACAACAACAACAGTTACAGCGTCACACTGGAGACACTTGCAAGCTCTCCCTTCATTGTATCAGTAGCTACAGCTCAAGCTCTCTTTGTGCTTTTGCACTTCCACTCAAGAAAATCACCCAGTCAATGCAAGCACTGGTTTTCATGTTTCAGCTCTTCCTTATCACCGAAAGACAAGCAGTTTCTTGATAAGAGTCTCAACAGTCCTTCCAAACCAGCAGGAGGGTCCCCTAGGCAAAGCCTGGTGCCTTTTTGCTCTCTGTGGTGAGCAGTAAGTATCTGCAACTTGCTGTGTTCAGTGAAGACCCAGAGAAAGACAGAACTGGGAAGGAAATGTGCCTCCTGATGGCAGCACCGAGCATTACCCTCTACATAACCTACTTGTCATGGGCCAGTCTGACGTGACCACAAGCCAACGCTGCCATTACAAAAGCAACTTCTCACCTTTTGGTAGTCACCATTCTCCTTCTTCATCGAGTGCCAGCACCATTTGCAAAACCACATGGAAAACCAGATGAGGGACCTGTCTGCTTCAATAATAACAGAGAATGAACGGGAAGGCTTCTCAAGAGATTCAGATTCCTGATCTGGCATGTTTCTGGACACAAAATCAAAGAGGAAAGACTTTTCAGTGGCAGCATTGGCTTAAGTTCCCCAAAACTATCACCTCCAAGATGAGGGAAGTTTTATGTAATTGAAATAAAGACCTCTTTCTGTTCACACAAGATGCCTACTAAACTTATGATCAAAGAAAATCAGCCCCTCAATGTTTCAGTAGCAAATATCACACCCCCGACTTCCAGGTACAAGAGAAATTATTGTGAAAAATTCTGCCAAGGGGGGAATGAGAAGCCTGTGCACTGAAGTTTCCATAGCAATGCACACCAAAGGCCTTGGACATGAACCATTCTCATACAAGAGCTGTTGTAACAGCAGCAAGATAAACCTTTCCTGCATTTACTGTACATATACAAGAGCATAAACAACAGAGCAACAAATAAATCACAGCAAGGGGAGAAGTGCAGTAGGTGAACTAACTTCACTAAAGTTTGCATGAAGAGAGAAGATTGCATTTCACCAGGTATTCTTCTTTATCAGCCATCGTACTATCCAAGCACTTTTAAGATGAAGGAAAATAAAACTCTAAAAGGAAGGTAAGCACAGGAGATAAGCTAAAGCAAGGACGGATTAAAACAGAAGAGACAAGTCTTTTACTTTGTTCAGTGGGACCAAATCTACAACTTGCAGAGATCTATCACAGAATCATAGAAGTTCACACTGGCAGGAATCTATGGAGACAATTTAACTTACTGAGCTTAAAATTTGATCTTACTTTGGGGAAAGACAATGAATCAATCATGACAGATGTTTACCTCAACTGTTGTTTAAACTGGTGAAATTGGAAGACTTTTCTTGGCATCTAATGCAAGTCCTTCTGACTACAATTTCAGTCCATACTTTTCCTCCTATACAAAAAGTCCTTCAAAACTCATGGGGAGCTTCTCATACCAGATACAACTGGGGTAAAATGGATCCATATGTGAATTTTCACCTGCATATTTCAGTTTCTGAAAGATGTGGCTGCTTGAGAACTGACCACACAAAACTTTAAATACTCTTCAGCCCACATGAAAAGCCACGACTGTTTATTCAGTCAATGTGGTACTCTTCATCTACACTTAAAATATGAGTTTTCTTATCAAACATCCACTGTCTCCTCACAAAGTAAGTGACAATAATCCCTGCCCACCAAAACACGTATCTCACTTTCCCAATTTCCATCCTCTTTGAAAGAAGGTAGGTACCAGCACTGGAAAGGTGACAATGCAATGAAGTATCTCCTTCCCTGCCCTATTAGTCATCATTTATTTTCAGAACTTGCCAAATGCACACACTCGGTTTGAGGGTCCCATCTCAGCAGACAGTCAACTCTTTCAAAGGGAACCAGGAAAACAATAAGAAAACAAACCCCCAAACCTCGTCAACCAACTTCTGTTCTGGTGTTAAAAGACAAAATCAAGGATGGAGAAAGTTCCTGTCTCCCCCTCCTCCAAGGGTTTTATACATTTCAAATGCTATTTAATGTGTTCATTACATCAGCGATTGCTATAGCAATAGAAAAACAGAAATTCAAGAAATACTAGTTGGTAAATTCAAGACAAGTTGAAGAATATTTTGCAACTCAGATCCCTTGCCCCACCCCTGGTTTTTGGAGCTATCAGCTGTAAGCAGAAATCACCGTTCACCTCCACACTCCTGCAATCACCCTATGCACCTCGTTTATTTTGATAATGCAAGAGTATGCCACTCAGAAGGAAAATGTTTTCTTGAATCTACTTGTCTCCGATATTTTCCAAACAGTCTACTATTTCATTGCTTAAAAGAAGCAGGAGAGAACACAGTGATCAGGACAATTTATTGCAAAGAGCAATTCATTTTTAATGCCACAGAGCCAGGCGTTTGTGAGCTATCGCTGTAGGGTCATTTATTAAGACGAGCAAACCAAACTCAAGGACTCCAGAGCACAGCCCTGGGGCACATTCAAAGACGAGCACTACCACGCACGCGAAGATCAATTACAGTTAATTGCGCAAATATTCATTTTGGTTGGGGGGCAGACTCACTCTGTAGCTAAAGCCAATACTACTTTTTTCCTTTACTGGATTCCAGGTCAAGGGTATAACTAAAAAGCCTCTTTCAACTGCCTTACATGTGCAAGATATACACATATTTAAGAGCCTCCATTAGGCTTGCTGCCAAACCAAAGTTAAATCTGAGTGTAACAGTTAAAGGTATAATTTTAAGCGTGAAGTCATGGCACCCACAGCTGTAAACATATCTCAACACTACTCCATTCTTTAGTGTGATTCATAGGAAAAACAAGCAAATTGCTACAGCTTCACTTACGTTAAAGGAATAGCTTCTTTTCTAAAGTAAGTTTACAATTTCATCGCATTGTCACGTGCAGATAAGGTCTGCTAAGTCTGAGTAATTTATGGAAACATGGATCACATTAGAAAAAAAAAAACTTAAAGCAAGTATGAAGTGAAGAAAAGAGTAATTTGAGCTGTCCCACTAAAACCTGATTTTCCTAAACAGACTTGGTTAGGGTAGAAGTAAGCATTTCAAAGTCGTAACCAGAGAATAATTCTGCTGTTTATCAGACATAGGGCTCTGAACAGTATTTTCACACTATTAGATGCCAAATGTATACATATATTTCTACACATCCAACTAAAAAACCCAATTCCCTCTTCTACCCTTTCCAGAAAGCAGCGTTCCTAAAAGTCTCACCCTAAAACCAAATGCCAAGCTCCCAACTAAAATGCAAAAACATTCCTCTGAGCTCTCTTTGAGAGGAGACTGAAGCGTACAGCCAGTAAGGCATCAGGAGAGACAATATTGCGAAAAAACCATTTTCTGTTAAAAACATCATCTGAGCTACCCTTTTGGTTCACCTGACCATTTGCCAACAGAACAAAGAATGAGATGTTTCACAGCGTTTAAGAATTACAGGAACCGGAGGATTTCCAGATTTCACATTCATCTCGGAGCACTCACTTCCCCGCAGGAATGGGAGCACAGCTGCCGGTCCCGTCCCTGCAGGGAAGCACAAGGACCCCTTCCTCACCCAGCATCCCTGCACTTCAGAAGCATCCTCAGCTCCTGACCTACCCACTGCTCTGGTGGAACCACATGAAATGGGATAGTCCAGAGAAAAATTTGCAACCAGTGGTTAATGGAGAAAAATTACATGTTTAAATAAGTTGCACTGCACACACATCTCTTATTAAGTACCCAGCACCAAAATAAATATCCAAAAACATATGGAATGTCTTTGACATTGCTGCAACAGAAAATACAGACTTTTTTGGTTTCTTACTACCCATTTGTAAGACTGAATAATTTTCACCTCTTACCTACACACAAAAATATATTTACTTTTTTGATGTTCCTTGTTTTATTGAGGAAGGCTGGTCGATTTGATTTGGGTTGGGGTTTTTCCTCTAAAACAGACAAGCAAAAAAAGACCTGGGAACCTCCCCTTTGCTCTTTTTTTCTCAAAGAAAGAAAAAACAGGGCATGCTTTTACTGCCAAATACGTGTCACCACCAGCCAAGGAATCCTCTCCAGAAGCAGATTTTGAAACTGTATCACAAGTACACACAACCACAAACATTTTTTGAAAATGTGAACAAAACACTCATAAATCACGTCTGTAATAACGGATCCACATGGAAGAAAAGTTAGTAGGTATCATTTCAATGAGTTAAACTGAACAAGAATGTATGGAAAAACAAATTTGACACCAAAACACAGAGCCTGTTAGTAGTGAATGTTTTAACCCGATTTTGTATTTTAACTGTGTCGCATTTATTTTAACCGAGGTGTTTCAGCTCAGCCAGCTTGTCCCAGAACACTGGTCTCCTACTACAGACCAGACCCCGCAAAGGGTCTGACTGCTGAGCCAAGGCACAGCCTTGGTTTTACTTTTAAATAAAACAGTTACTACTTTGATATCTTCTTGACAGTTAAATCTAAAGGACTCCAGCTTAAGACAGGATTCACCTCTGTTGGTTTGAAAATCAAGTCTGAGGCAGGAGGAACTACCAGGCCAGCCTACACTGTCAATTTCAGCCACCTTAAGTTATCCCACCTCTGACTTCAGCAGCATTAAGAGAGCTCTGCCAACAAAACCTCCTTTTTCAAACACCTGCCATCACAATTAGCTTGGGTTTTGCTAGTAAAACTTATTTTATTCATGGGAAGGAAAAGAAGAAAGAGGTGGAAAAATTACCCCAACAAACCAGCAAGCCGACCTGACAAAACACCGTTTCCATGAAGTGAGTTTTCATTCGGCCCAGCAGTTGCATAATTACTAGGTATGACGCAAAGACAGAGTCAGCAGGTTGCCAGGGACAAGGTGGGACTAAAACCCTTTCAGGAGCAGCTTACAGTTAGGTCAGATTAAGCACATTGTAATATGCACACCTGCAATCCCAGCTTTACTGGAGCTAATGTAAATTAAACAAAACTAACCTTCTACGCAGAAGTTAGCACCGATTCAGTTAAGTTAGTTCTCAGAACACCACAGGCACTGTAGTCACTGTGATCTATAACATTTTACAATATCTTGTGCTATTTCAGTCCTTCCAGATTTTTCACTCATCACCTCGGTGGTTGCAGCACGCAGTAGTATCCAGCTCCCAAAAACTGCAATAGTTACCTGTCCCCACAAGCCCTGTGAGCGCTCGTACACTTTTTTAACCCCCAGCTCTCCAGATCCCTTTGCTACAGCTGCATGGTCCCACCACATTACCATGACCTGAGGCACCGGCCAGCCATAAACGAGACTGTCCAGTAAACCCGGCACCATTACCACGGCAGGTGTCCGGCGAGGTACAAGGAGCAGCCATACTGCACTTGCAAGGGCCAAGCTATCCGTATGCTAAAAAACATGTTTCATGAGAATGACAAAAAGAGACAAGACCCATTTGCTGAACTAAGAAAAGCAATTGTCTTGTCTGTAATTGTCTTCATCAATTTACTGAAGACTTCAGTGGACTGCAGAGAATAGATTCGAGTTTTGCTGTAGTACCATGTTAACTGGCAAACAAAAATATTAATATAAAGTTTTTGTGGGAGAATTAAGATCAGCAAATATCAGAACAAGATGTAAATACACAGCTATGAAATGTAGATAAATATACGTGTGAGACATCTGACAAAGCAAGAAGGTTGCGGTCAAGCCACAAGAACAAAGGACACAGGAAGACCTTCCTCATCTGAAAAACTGTCTCCACCTTCCACAAATAATCAAAAGGATGACTGGAAGGAGGGAGAAGACAGGAGGTCAAATCAAGATCTGCTATGCACAATCCTTTCTCGCCAGAGCCGCAAGCATATTTCCTTATGTAAATTTTCAGATTCCAATAGTCCAGTGAACTCTGCAAAGGTCAGTCCAATATTTAGCCTACCCCAACGCTTTGCTGAAACAGCTCTTTTATCTAAATTACCACTTTCAACTGCACGCATTTTCCAAAAATAGCCCTTTTTACATCAGAAAAAAAAAAAAGGGCAAATCAAGGGTGTGGTTACTGTAATTTGAGTCTCCAGAGTTCCACTGTGCACGCTGTCCACAGGGTTCTGCTAGACAGCCTCATCACAACCCAAACAACACTGTGCTCTCAGGAGGGGCCCTTTGGAAATGTCAGTGGTTATCCCTGGGGCACGAAAGTTTTCTGCAATTTTGACAGCTAAGACCTTTTGGGTTATAAAGGTATCAATTTATATTCCAGTCATATATGCAACCTAGAGTTTTCAATCACTTGTCAGTACAGTTCTGCATTAGACAGAAGACCGCCTGGTGCTAGGTTTCCTTTTACAGCACTCATTCGCGTTACAGGAGAGTCTTAGGCTCCCACCTATGTTGTGATCTCTGTAAGCCTTTTTCTGCTTAACAGAAAAGCTCATAACAGTTAATATAATCACCTAAAACAGATGCTCCCTACTTCCAGTTTACAATAAACACATTTACTGCCTGAAGAATGAGTTCAAGTCTCTTCTGTGCAAGAATCCCCTGTTCAATAACAAAGACCAGTCCAAGCCATATAGTGGGATGTCTACAACCTAATGGTTACTGCTGCCGGCCACAGGACAGTTAGAACAGACCCGACGGGGGCTCCATGTGGGTATTTAGCTCTTACAGGAACAGGAAGACCTGTTCTGAGCAGGGTTAAAGCCACTGCGGTGAAAATGCTGACAAGCAATTTATCTCGTGACTCAACACTGTTAACACAGCTCCTACAGCACAAATTATTACTTTCGGCCAACAGCACCTCAGACGACCCTAAGCTGTAACTAGAAGTTGTCTGAGCTGATAAAACGTGGGAGTTCTCATTATTTAGAATTAAATATTTGTCCCAGTCTTCGCTGCTGCTCCATCTGGACCAGGAAGCCAGTGGTAAGCAAATATCTCATCTGTCTCACAATTAAGAGATTCATACTGACTCTGCAAGCTATTGCCAATTAACGTACAACCTCTGACAATAGTATGCCCTGTAAAAGTGTCTTATACACAAAAATATGTTTTCACTAAAATAAAAACAAAACCAAAAAATCCACTAAACCCTCCAAACCCAGCCTTCTCTCCCACATACTCCCTGAGCTCATGTAACTGGTCATACTGGAATAGCCCTACTTTTGTGTACTTTTAACACTGGGTCACTCAGACTTCAAGTTTTTCTAAATTTAGAAGAGTGGGGGATAGCAAGACTTCAGCGGTACACTTGTCCATCTCAAGAACAACAGAAAGCTTGTCGGGGCTGTAGACTGGAAGCTCTACAAAAGCACCAGGTTGCTTTGGCGGCCACGCACACAGAAGGCACACACCTCAGACTAAACAATCTGCTCTCCAAACTTACAAAAATGATCAAAAAGCATACTGATATAAGGAGAAAGTACCATTGTTATTCTAATAACAAGAAAAAAAGTGCTAGTGGGAGGAAAATGAGTTTCAGGTGGGTCAAGGAACTATCAGCAGTTAATCCTAGAAAATTGAAGGCATGTTTACTTTCTTCATTAAAGCAAAAGCACTGATGGAAAATAACACCGCTTCTACTTTCCAATATAAGTGAAAAGCATTGAGTTTAAAGCATAAAAATACCCCAAACCAAACCTTACATGTAGTTAGAATGAAAAGTTTAAGTAAAACCTCACACCAGGTTTTCTGTAATATTGTAATGATAATATTCCATGTTTCCAGTACTTCATTTGCAGAGGAATAATGCACTGCTGTTCACAAAAACAGAAGCATAATTCTAAACAAATCAAACAGCAACATATTTTGCTTTTTGAAAAGCAAATGCAAGGCAACCTCTTTACAAAGAATAAACTTCTTCAAACAGGCAAAAAAATTCAAGCATCATTAGGCTCCATTTCCAGTATGTCAAACAGCAGCTTTTTGCTGCTGAGTGGCTCCCACCCAGAGAGAAAGCACAAAGCCGCATTTGCACACACGATTCCCATGATTAGTTCAGTTACAACTGAGGAAGTGGAGGGGGGAAACCAAGCTTAAAACAGGGATTTTGCTCCTGTTCTGATGCAAGTCATTGATTTCCTATTAACTCGAGTTAAAATTCTCAAACAAGCACAGGACACACTCCACAAAGTCTCTTAATCAAAGGGAAAGAACGGCTTTTTACTCAGTACAGAAATAAACCAGAAACAAGTGAATCAACAGCTAAGTGCTTACTATAGGAAGAACCATTCTGAGTATAAAGCACCAAAACGACAAAGAAACACAATCAATGCAGCATGTTTCCACGGTGCCTGTGCCAAAGGCTTGGTGACTCAGAGCAGCATGAAGCTAGGAAACAGAACTTCAGCTTAAATTGCCAGCATGGCACTAAATGCATATAAACAGACTCTAATGCAATTAACTTGTTAAAACTGCGTATGATTTAGTACAGAAGTCAATTAAGGTTTTACATTACGAGCACTACGATTCTCCCATACTGCTGAGCCTACTAACACCAGTATTTTGGACAGCCACTTCTGTAGTCACGTTTTTCCTGAGGTGTTCTCTCCATTTTTCTTCTTTTTAACCCTATTTTGTAAGAGCGTACAATAAATACAGCACAGGAAGGAGACATGACTATTAAGGGAAAGGCAGGCACTGGTATTTAAGTCTGAATTTAGCTTTACTGTGACCAGAATTATCAGCCTGTCACTGGAATGAGTGCAGAAAAGAGTTTCTGAGATTATTAGGGGAGATAAGAACTGAGTTGATTAAGCCTGGTAAAATACACAGTAAGGGGAGAAGCAGGTATACCAGCAAAAGGAAACACCAAATGGGGGAACTATGGGATTAAAATGACCTAAAATTGTGTTAATAGCAATAGGGGAATTCACATTCTTTCCCAAAACCAGATGTAAACTGATCCAGTTGAACAAATTTTTCCCCCTCAAATACAAGTTTATTTTCAGACTAACAGCTCTGAAGTCACACCAACACTAGTGACAACACAAGAGAGGGCAGTTCTTCCACTTTGAGGCATTGTGCTTTTGGCAGGGGGGTGGGAACCAAAACCCAAACAACATAAAAAACAAACAGATCCGTTCCAAATGTATTATCTAGTATGCTCTTTTCAGTCCTGAGAAACAAGAAAAAGAAGGAGAACACGTCCTACTGCTCTTTTGTACTCATTCTAAACAGTAGAGGTTTAATGAAACGATAATGTTCAAACAGATTATCATCTCCTGTGCTGAGCCTCTGAACCTTGCCTTGCTTATTAACAGCAAACTTTCATAACAGCAGCTGTTGTGTCTTCAACACTGCACCACGCAAGCCTTTTGGACAAGCTGAAGTCTATAAGGCTTCACGTACAGGAGCAAGTGAAATTTATATTTGACCAGTATCAAATTACACCCACTTGAAAATTTAACTAGTTTTATCAGACGTATTGTCATTTCATTACGTACCATTCTTCTTCTACAAACACAGAATTGAGACCTGCACACCAAATCCAGGGTCAGACAACACAGAGGGTGAGTCTGTAGTGTTCCTGCAAGCCCAGGGGTAACTAGGTTCAAGAGCTATTAGAAATCCCAAACAAAACCAAAAAGATTATTTTTACTGGAGAAAAGGTTTGCCTTTTAAGAAGCGAACCTCTACGTAAAGGCACCAAGATAACATCCCACAGGAAATCAAGTTCTCTCCTATTCACAGGTCATGCGTTATTTGCAATGGTTATCCCAAATATACAGCTGACACTCCGCAGCAAAAGGACCCAAGATGGTAACTTCTGCTCACATCTTCCTTTTAGTGTAACATTAATTTTATTTCATTAATTCAAGCTGTACTCATGTAATGGGTGTTGTACGCTAGACAAAGTGGAACACATCTATTCATTAAATGTTACGGCAGAGTGAGATTAAATTTTCAACAACACAGCTCTAACCCAGACAGAAATCCAGTCCAGCACCGCCAGGAGCAGCTGCATCAGATTTTTCAGGTGTTACTAAAAATCACAACACTTTCAACCATATGGATGGAAAGGAAAAATCATAAGTACAAGTGAGGTTAACTTCTGTTTTTCCCATCTTTAACAGAATCACTCTGAAAACTGCAAACTGACACTTTTGTATGAATCCTGAAGCCCAATGAAACAATTGTTTCTAATTTTTAACTTAAAATAAGGGTTAGAAAATTAGTAGCTCAATACTTTTAGGAAAAATACAGAACTACTGGGCTTGATAGGGATGTCCATGTACAAGCAGGCTCAGAATGACTTAATATATACCTGGGATGTAGGAGCTACTATAAAGCAAACACTATGTGGTTTTGAAGACATGCTGCTGAAGTTGTAGTAGAGGACTTGGCTTTCCAGGAAATTTCACATGCTGGAAACCTAAATGCTGATCCTTCAGCATTTATTTTGTTCATAGAATCATTAAGGTTGGAAAAGACCTCAAGGATCATCAAGTCCAACCCAACACCACCTAACTCACTAACCCATGTCCCCAAGCACCACATCTGCATGTTTCTTGACCCCCTCCAGGCATGGTGACTCCACCATTTCCCTGGGCAGCCTGTTCCAATGTCTGACCACTCTTGCAGTGAAGAAATTCCTAATATCCAGCCTAAACCTTCCCTAGTGCAACTTGAGGCCATTTCCTCTCGTCCCATCACTTGTCACTTTAGAGAAGAGGCAGCACCCCCCTCACTGCACCCTCCTTTCAGGTAGTTGTAGAGAGTGATGAGGTCTCTTCTCAGCCTCCTCTTCTCTAGACTAAGCAACTTTTTTTAATTCACTTTTTCACGTAATATCTGTAGTAAATAAAAAAAAAAATACAAATTAAAGTGAGTGACCAGATTTAAACATTTCAAACAAAGAAAATAGTCTTTTCACCTCAGCAACAGTCTCACGCTGTCATAATACACACAAGTAAAATTGAAGAGTATTTGCAGAGAGGAGCAATCTCTTATTAGATCAGCTCATGTACAACTGGAGAGACATAAGCTTTTCAATAAACACGAGAGGTTTTGAAATCCTCAGGGGGTACATAAAACACCGACATATCAGTTGGTTAAAAAAAGTGCCTCCCACCACAAATATATTTAACATCGTATCAACAATATTAGAAAATTGGTGTTCTTAAGATTTGAAAATCTTGTTTTCCTGCTTGAGAAGAAAAAAATTGTAGAGCTAAGGATACTCACAATGTACTAAGAAAATGAAAAGGGAATGTCACAGTTCTCTAGGCAGCACCTGGGAACTGATAACAGAGAAAGATACCCCTCAGCAGCAAATGCCATTTTTTAGCAATCATTATTGCTGAAATTCGCAATTTCAAAATGCATCAGCATATTTGTATAAGACTTTTGTTCTAGCCATTCAAGTTTCAAGCTAGGCAGCCAGGCTACATTTTTAAAGCAGTATTCTGTATAATCAAGGGTGTAAGACAGCTCATGTAAAACAGAAGTCTAGCTCTCTACAGTTATTTCAGTGAAACACATTTAAGTCATTTCACTTTCACACCTTTCTTGAGGGTTTTTCCCCCATACACACACAATGTATTTGGGAACACCTTAAAACCATTACTCACAACCTAAGTTTTCTTCCCCAAATCCTATATTGTACCTGTAACATTTTTGTATTTTCTGAATCCAGAAAACCATTTAACACTGTTAAGAGAATAATTTTCTACTAATCAGCCTATCTCAATCAAAAATCTACTTTTTTTTTCAGCCAGAATGCAAACACCAGGAGTCTTGGGAACATCACAAATGTACTTCTTACGTCCCCTGTAACCATTCCTTCCTTTCTAATTGGGCACCTCTGCTCAGTTTCACCTCTGTTCCGAGTTCCCATGTCTCAAAGCCACCTACAAAAATACTGCAGAGGTAAATCCTCCCAATATCCTTCTGTAATCCTCAGAGTTACTTTAAGCAACAGACTAGTCTGAAAATACCAGAGTCCCCTGGGAAACCAAAGATTACATGCTGGTGTGCTGCATTTGTGTTTCTGCTGGTATTTCTTTCTCAGGAACAAAATGCTTTCCTAGAAAAGGTTTTATAGTGAACATCCAGATGTTTAGCCTTCCTAAAAATAACCGAGTTCACCCTTGGAATGGTCTTTTAACCCAGAGCATCCTACAGGCAAAAGCACTCACATCAGGACTAGAAGATAAACTCAACTCCAACAAAAGTTAAACTCAGAAAAACGTAGCAGTGAGGTGACAAGCTGACTCAAACATATCAGCATTTTTTGTTCATTGTCAGTTTAAGTATTATACATAAAGCACCTACTAAATTTCAACATAATTCACATTCAGTTTGTCACTTTGCTTAGATTCCTGTAACTAAAAACTAGATGCTATTTTCAGTCCATAACAATACTAAGATGCTATTTCACTTTCACAGCACATATTTGAATGCACAAAGTGACGAACAAAGTAAAACCGATAATTTTAAAATATCGCTTAATCATCCTTCATATTTTATTTGAAAACTACCTTTGCGTAAGAAGCAAAGCATAGAGAGGATGTAGCTACCATAAATTTTAAGCTGTTTTTAAAACACTTTTTCATTACTGCTTGGCATTTGGGGGACTTCTTATGTTAAGATTTTACGCATGAGCAACTGCATCCTGTGTTTCTGAAATACAGAAAGAGAAAATTATCTTAATCAATGCGTAAGTGATTAACTTTCATCAGCCATGCATAAAGTCGCAAATCAAAAATACTACAATCAGAGATAGAAAAGTAAATTACATACATTTCATTCAGAGACTTCAATTCCAAAAGTTAACAGCAACAAAGACACAGAATGCAGAAGAAGAAATGTGCTGCTGCTTCTGCATGTTCAAAAAGTAATTTTAATATTTGAAGTTTATAAGTAACATCTACCTGGAATAAACTCACGCTCTGTGTGTTGAATTATTAAGGAAAAAAATAATGAAAATCAGCTCTGCTCAAATCCATCCCAAGCTAGTGAAAAAACCCCATCACACTCCAGAAAGTGTGATTTCAGCCTGCATACAAGTACTGATACCTACTACACGGGCATTTAACTGACACTTTCACAGAGCTACATCAATTCTGTTTAATAGCTGGTATGTTTTTTCTCTGATGAATAACTTAATGTGAAGGTAAGAAACACATGGACTGACACTGGTATGATTTTGGAAAACTGCATACAAATCATGTATACAACCCAGAACAGTTTTCACCCAGTTTAGCTCGTGATGAAGCCAGTCTTAATTCTTCCAACAGCTCTCACTTTTGTTCACCCAAGCAGCCTCGTGGGAAACCGCAGACATTACCAAACATCAGGAGCTCTGTGGAAGGCAAAGGCTGGATTTGACCAGGAATGTGATGACAAAGAGTTTGCTCTAGGCTTCTGTCATCTTTTAGAAAGCCAGTTTGCTTATCAGTTCCTTTTAAAGGAAGAATGACATAGATTCCAGAGGCGTAACCATCTATAGGAAATCTTGTTTCACGAAACAGAAAGCATGAACCACAATGTCTGCTCTCCTGGAATGAAGGAGGATAAATATCTAATCACCTATGTACCTGACAAAGGAAAACAGTTTCTTTTATTAAGAGGAAAGACTGAAAAGCACTTTCTCTTTTAACATCAGGCAGATATCTCATTTTCTCCCGCAGTAGGTGTGCAATGGCAGCAGTACCCAGCTACAGACACGTGCAGTATGAACTACCACCATGGAGACAGCTTTCCCTCTAGCATCATCAGCAATGGTGACAATTTCCATTTTTTTGTATTAAACAAGAATTACTAATAACTTTTTCTGAAGACAGGCAAGAGTATACAACTTATCCACCACAATTCAAACCAAATTCGTATTAGTTAGGAGGAAAGGAAAAGAGGCAGAAGTAGCATATGTGGCTTGAAACACGCAGTCATGATGTACCACAGAATTATCGTTAGTTTTGGAGTCTCCACTATTAGACGTGGACAATGAAGACACTACCACCAGTTTTTGTCAGTGTTGGTATTTCCCAGGTGTTTAACACACACCTCAATGAGGCCTCCTAACTTCTCTCTGAACCCCAACCAACACTCAAACAGTCTTCTGGATTTATGACCTACTTCCCAGATTCTGCAATGGCTTCCCATTCATTTCACAATTACACAGACAGCTTTCCCTTTTGGTTTCTGAGACTTCTCTGCTAAGCATGAAGCCACCAGCCATCAGTTGTTTAGGGAACTCACAGCCTTCCCAGCCTCACGTCCTCAGTCCCAAACAGAGGGGTGGGTCTCTCTGAATGCGGCTCTCTCTCCTGGAACACAAAACTAGCTTGGGGCACTATGTTCTGCCCACCACATCCCTCCACGTGCACCAAACAAAATGAGGCTCTCTGAAATGTGGCTCTTCCCTTCTCTCTTCAGTAGACACATACCATGAATCTATGCAGGTTATATATTTCATTTGTAAAATGTGAGCTACCTTAGCAGTAACTGTTCTATACATTTACAAGACAGATACATTGTGAGCATGAGTAGGCTGTATTCCCTCCCTGCCCATCTTTCTGTGCAATTCTAACAGTGTCTTAATTAGCAGCATGAATTATTTGCCATGGTAATGAGATACAATCAAAGCACAGAATGACAGTTCAAACAGAAGATGTTGGCTAGAGATACACCACCGGAGACAAAAGACAAACAAAAATATAAGCATCTCTACCACATCCAACCCAGACTATTGCGAAACTGAAAAAATCCTTTACAAAACACAACACAGCTGTATGAATGCCATGACACTCCTCCCGGTGAGCTATGGGAAATGTAAGCAATCATCCTGGAAATGTCCTAGCGCATCCGTGACAGTTATTCAACTTAATGTTCAGACAATTGTCACAGGCAAGTTGTAGCACAACAGGAGTGTTGGTAGCATTTGACTACAGCCTTCCGACGCCACAGCATAAGTCATTCCATAGAAATCATCTTCTTTCAACGAGTTAAACAATTATGAATTCCTAAAACAACAAAAAAGCCAGTCTAAGTGAATACTTTGAAGTATAGAAGCTCTTCCTAAAGTTAGTGTATACAGGTTATTTAATTTAAAATAAACTTAAGTTTAGTGCTTCCCGAGTTAATCATTCTTTCTCCAGAACAGTTTGGAATAGTTGAGTGACACTACAAAAGACAGCTCAAGATTCTGTCTTCTTAAAACAGAGGATGTTCTAGAACAGCAGAAATATTCCTCTTTGTAATTATCAAATAAGCCAAACAATCTGAAGTGTCAGAATAAACAAATAAGCCAGAAAAAGCACCAGAGAATTGCCCAGAGCTAACTGTCCATACAGAGGAGTTTAATGACCAGTTACATGGAATTTCTTTGAGGGACAGTCCTTTTACAGTTAATATTGTATTGTTTTTTCTAATACTAATGATCTGTAACACTGCTGCTATTTTCTAAGAGACACGCACTTCACAGTAATGAGTCCAAGAGTCATAGAACAGAAATGTTTTCAACTCCAGCACACACAATGCAAAGCTGCTATTTGGACAAAATGTTGGACTAACACCCCAAATTGAACAGAAGACGTACATTTAGCAGCACACACCAGCTCATAATTCCCATTTTGACTATAGAGATGGAATATGTGTGAAAATTACACTCGGTACAGAACACAATGGCTTGTTAATAAGCAAAGCAGGTAACTGATTACCTTGCCATTAAACTCTGCTGAGATCACGGACTTCCAGTTCTCTCATACTGTCATGAAAACAACAACACGGATCTTAAATCCGGTCCACATGGTTACACAAAGGGTTTCTCCGCCGCTCTCTTCACATTTTCTACTTAAGAGAGTTTTTGTGATTTTCCAGCAGGGAAATCATAGCTTGGCTAGGCAGCGAGAAGGTTTTGTAGCTGATCTACAACTGAGCAACACCTGAAGAGGAATTAGGAACCACAGCACTAATCACATGGCAACATAAACACAGCATGTTCCTTGGACCTTACCCAGCACACCTTCACGTTCCCGTGATCTTTCCTCTTGGGAAGAAAAGAGCCCAACACAGGTTAGTCACTTCCTTAACTGCAAAATGAAAAGCGAGTTCTGGTACATCTCTGGTAAATTTATACCATAATAAAAGCATCTGAAAAAATTACTTTTGTGACGAAAATTGCAAATAGTATTACAGAGTTGTGCAGGATTTTTATTACCATCTGGCCTTACGTTCCCCACTTGCCTAGCATCAGAAATGGGGGGGTGGTGGATCTTTACGTTTAGTAACACGAGATTAAAAAAAAAAAAAAACAAAAAAAAACACACTTACAAACATGCTAAAAATGGAACCGAGAAGCCCCTCACCATCAAGAAAACAGCCATATAGCATTAATTTCTAAAACATACCTCAACATACTATATACCCAAGACACTTTCAGTTACAAAACATATACTTAAGAAAATCTAAATCCTTCCTTGATTTTACAATGTTGAACAGCTTGCATGGAAAAAATACAGGCCATCATTCCCCTGACAAGGCACCATACTTTCTAAGAACCATGAATTCACATCATTCCTACAACTATTTTTAAATTATTTCCTCTGTTCCTCTCTCTCACAAAAAAAATTGCCAGTAAAAGAATTAATAAGCCAGAAAAATGGAAGATAAGTTGGACCTCTTTAGATGATTGGGGGCATTATTCAGTGTCCGGAGAGGTCAGGAGATTCTGTTATCTTGACTTTGACTTCAGCAAACAGGTCTAAATTTTTAAAGACTATGTGCAGCCTTTCCAAATCAGTCATATAGATCCTATTAATAAATTGCCATGGAGTTCTGGAATCCTGTTTATTCAAAGCTATCCATTTCCTCTGCAGCACCAAGATACAGGATATCCAAGAGCAACTTTCCTAACAGCACAAAAAAATTCCATTACAAAAAACTTCCAAACTGTAAACAGTAAATTCAAGGCCACTATTAGTAACAAGGGATAACAAACTTTCACACTTTACCATTACAAAAGGAAACTATATTAGTGTTTTCCAGAACTGAAGCAAAAAGTTATTTGAACAAGGTTCCAGACAATTGAGTCTTTAACACAGGAAAACACAGCCTGCCTCCTAGTAATGCAATTCAGCCTCGTCTCAGACACTGTCAGCCACCCCAGTCCAGTAATGGCATTTTTCTGAATAAGGCTGTTCAAGATAAATACTCTATACCACTAATAGTTCAACTTCACTTTCCTCCTCTTGCTTCTCTTACAGCCATATTACCCGAATACTAGAAATCTGCCAAAGACCCAGGGCTAAATTAATCTCACGTGCCACTGAGCCAAGGCGCACCATCCTGGCCATATTTATCAACATTGAATCCTACACAGAATACTATGGTTGTCATGGTGCCAACAAGCAGCTAAAAAAGGGCAACGACAAAAGAGAACAGATTAATTCCGTGCAGAAAGAGAGGACTCTCAGGATATGCAGGGAAACTCCTGTACGTCTGTTAGCCTGCAACATTCTGCAGGAGAAATCCCACTAAAGGCAGAGCCCCGCAGCAACACTGCTACACCAAGGCTGTCCTTCAGCTCATCCAGGCGAGTGCAGATTTCGCATGGCCACAGCGGTCAGACACCTGCCAGTGTCTGAACTGCGTGACCTGAAGTGACTGCTCAGTTTGTTACACCAAGAGCTAACCAGGCAGCCCTCAGCTGAAAAGCACAAATAACCCAGCACTAGAGACAAGACGAGCTGTACTGCCTCCAAGGACTTAATAAATGACTTCACCTGGAAAATCTTATTGTAAAGCACTGTAAGACAAATGTGCAATCATTTGGGCAGCTTTGCTTGGATAGGAAACACCACACTGAGCAAAAAGAATACTTAAATATTTAAAACAATAAATTTTACCAAATCCATCATCTGACTTCTTAAGTGATGCAGAAAGAGGTAACAGACTAAACCTAAAAAGTTCGGACAAAAGTAAGCATCTCCATCTGAAGCGACACAGAGAAGAACACAAAGTACAGCAGGTTTCCTAACAAGCACACAAAGGAATACCACTACTCAAAGTTGTATTTGATCTCATCAAGAAGCCAAAAGCAGCAGATGAAGTTGATCCTCCTCTACGTATAGAGTTCCACTCAATATGTTATACTGGAGAGTCCACCTTGAGTGGCCTCACTCGCTCTAAAGGTATTACCTAATATGCACCTGTTCTGTGCATATTCCTGCTTAACTCCTTTGACTTGTGGCCAGCTCCATCCTTTATCCCCGGGCTCTCACTCCAGCCCTGCTCCTTGTCTCGCATGGGCATCCTGAGGTTCTGACCAAAGCTTCACCCCAGGAGAGCAAACTGCCCCAGAGCACCGCCACGTCTGTGCCCAGTTCTGGACCTTGTAACTGCAGCACATCTAGATCCAGCCCCACAGACACTCTTCCACTAGCCTTGTTCTAACTACCCAGAGTATAATACTCACTGGAGTCAAGGCCTAATAAGAGAGGCGTTTATTCACATTTGTAAGGTTTCTTTCTGTAAGTGACAGATCTGATCAAGCAGAGCAGAACTCTGGCAGCAGAACGTGCTGCACATCCCACCTCTTTTGTGAGGAAGCAGTGACTTACCAAAGAAACACAACAATTGAAGCTTCACAGTGGTTTCGAGACAGAGACAGTGCAAGAATACTCGTACAAGAAGCATACAACTGGTTTATCTGTGAGATACAGGCATTCTGGCAATGAGTGCTACAGAAAAGCTTAACACATGCCGATGCAGGCACTACTGGGGAGAATTATTTAACTTAAATCCTAGAATAGGTCCCGACTAGAGACTCCAGGGTCTCTATCTTTTCCAACAACTAGGTATCATCACTTTGTAGTTTACATAGATTCAAAAATGCAGCTAGCCAAACTGATGGAAGAACACTCACCTAAGGCTTCATGTACAAAGACACCCATGAAGTCCTCTCAGGCATGGAGGATGTAAGTCTGAATGCTACACTGCTTCCTAGACAAAACACATCTTTCCACCCCAGTATAAAAAATATTTTTTCTTATTTCAAGGCTTAACTTCTACGGTAATTTCCATACTTAAGCTACAAATATGCAAAATACCTTGATTCTCTGCAATTTTTTTTAAAGATATCGAAACATAGTAGGCTCTCTAATCAGAAAAAAGGTTGGTTGTTTGTATCACTAAAGTCAGAAAAGAGGACGTCATCTCAACTACTTGACTCACTGCTGACTCGATAAACTGAAACAAAACCACACCTCATACCTCTGACACTTATCCCAGTATTTTATTGATTGTGTGTTTGGAAATCCGAACTCTTTTTAGCAACGTATTCAGAAGTCAGATCAAAAAATAAAACTAATGACTAATAGTTTAATCAAAGCGTTTAACAATCAGGCCTTACAATCAACAAGCCAAAACCAAAGTCAAACTGATCGATATGACCTTGTCACACAGAAAGAGCAGCTCTGAGTGCTATTGATGAGTTGACTTACCCCCACAGTACAGCACCATGCTATATACTTTATCATTACATGTTTGGGTAGAATTAAACACTATTTTTGTAAAAACTCCATAAAAGAATGAGTTAACACCATCAACACCAAACTATGAATCTTCAGAGACAATGATGAAAGTACATTTCTGTATGAGTCAAAGCAATAGAGCAGTCGGTCCATCTCACCAGATTTAAACAGCTTTCATCGTGCCGGGTCTGCATCAAGACCAATTAATGTCGTCAGGTGACGGCTGGTGAGATTCTGAAGCAAACGTGATTGCACACAATGGCACGAAGTAAAGAGAGGGGGCTCAGCTGGCATGAAAATACAAAATACACCCCATTAAAACAGGCACCCTATTTTTCCTACCTCCAATTAGGAGCAAGGAAAACCCAAGAAACGGTCTTGACAGTAACAAATGTGGCCACTTTACAGACAAACACACTGTATACACGCGAGACATTGTCCTGGGACAGACTGGACAGGGCTGATCTCTGCCTTACAACCTGCACACAGGAGAAGCACGGTACATTAATACACCCAACTGTCAGGCTTCAGGTAACAGTGACAGTTCCAGGTGCAAAAAACAGGCAGCAGAAGAATAGACAAAGACTGTTTTCAACAAATCCCAGCCTGAATATCTAAAACCTTTGTTTGTGATGACAACAAAAAGTAGGAACATTCTTTAGAGAGGGTGTTTTGGGATCCTTACGAAACTTCTCCCAGTAAAGCACCCTGCAGAGAAATATTTCTGTTTTATGGCAGACTTTTCCCATCTTTTGATTTAGCTTTAAGGTAGCTCTTTTTTATGTTCCATCTGCAAAAACATTAAAAAAAAAAAAAAGAGAAAGATAACTAGCCGGAAAACTAACACTGAGGGTCTTGTAAGGCACTTAAGTTATGATAAAGAGGTTCTTTCTGTTCTGTACCATCTGTAACTGCTTACAGCTGCATCTGCTTTAGAAGTAGTCAAGTTAGCAGAAAATTTAAAAAGTCCAGCTCTTCACTATTTAGCTTTAAAGTTTCCTTTTCTGAGAGAGAAAAAAAAAAGCTCTTTAAACTATTTTCAACATAAGGCTTAATTAGATTCTACTCTTCATCTTCAAAACCCTGCAGAGATCATAATATTCCCCACGAGAGCTTTTAGCCCTTTGTGATAACTTCTCAGAGCAGCTATTCAAGTGAAGGTACAGGATCAGCCACCTCAAGAAGAGAGTTCAGAGAGCAGATAATCTTTCCTGCAGCAAGCAGACCATCAATCTCAAGTTCTGAAAAGGACCAGAATGACCTTGCACCATTAAACCTAGAAAGCAAGACACAGACATACCTTACCTCACCAGTCTGCAATCCAGGCTACAGAAATCCATATAATCCAGCTCTGTTTACCTCCTGCTATTTCACCAACCTCACCTTTAGCTAACAGTCACCTGGACAATGGACTTCCCATTGACCAAATAAGTCAGAGTCATGCTACACCTACTTTATCTCGCCAAATGGGTCTGACACAGATGAGAGTGAGATAAATCACAACTGTAGCCTTGAAAGTGGAAGTTTATACTAGCAAAAACAGTCCTTTGTATAACAACATACCATTGAGCTTTCATCTTGTATGGCCAACATACCTGTACCAACAGCTGGTTGATCCTAATTACAACGATTACTGCAAATTCATTGATTAATTTCTACCCACTGCAAAAGTTTCCAAACAAATTTAAATACAGTTTTAATCGGAGCTAGCTATCCAACCGAAGAGATGGCAGGTTGCTCAGTGCCCCATACCCCAGACCTAGCAGTGCAGCAGAGAGAGCCACAACCCAGCTGCTGTGTCCACCCCTGTCCTGCTCATCGCAGTGCCACAGAGCTCAGACATTTTGTAACGCTCGCTCTTGCCCAAGCTATGCTATCTCAAGTCCAGTAAGCTACGCTTATTAACCCAAGTAACCACTGAAATTAAAATAAGTCTTGACGAGATACACTTGCTGCTAGCTTAACCTGTGTGGAGAAACCGCCAGCAAAACCACCTGTGCGTCCCTGCTGCACAGCCAGCTGCACCAAATCTGTATGCTGAGACCACTTGATTTTTTGTACCACCTGAAACCAGGCTGCACCACAAATCCATCTGTACAGTGCTTCTGCTGTTCCTGCATGAAGTTGCTATTTGTGGTACTACAAAAAAATGGTATAAGCAAGAGTTCCCAAACTTCTGTGATTCACTGGAACACTACCAACTCTTAACACTTCTATTGATCTCTGCAAACTTCTGCCAAGCTTTTAAACCTGTTTAAAACTATGCATCATTGCAGATTTACTAGAAATTGTCTTCCACTAGCTATCCGATGAACAAAAGGACCTTTTTAGGGTTACCTCTGTCCAAAACCAGCAGAGTTCATAGGAATGACATGCAAATATGTGGTTGCAAGACAGAAAGTGGCAAGCAGGAAAGTACTGTCCAGTGAGAACTAATCAATAACACCAGAGGAATAGCTTCCAAAGCCAGTAGCTCACACTGCACAGCACTTTTTTTTTTTTCTTTTAGCAGCTGGACGGAAGAATAATTTAGGTTCAAGCCTATTCCTGCAGGTAAGCTTGCCAACTCATGCCTAAAGTTAGAGACTGCATGTGTGAACAGAGGGTGGAACCCCCTGGTCTCCTCCTGCTTCCCCCACACCACCTCTGCCGCGGAGGCGCCTGCAGAAACGCGGCCAAGGCGATAAAAATGGAAGAGAAGCATTTCACAGTCTGGAGATGCACACCCGTGCTGCGTGGGAAATACTTTCTTGGGTCAAAAGCCTACAAACTAGCTACAGGAAGCAAAGGAAGAACATCCAAACCTGACAGACACAGAAAAAAGTACTGTTTTCAGAAGGAAGAAGAAGAGAAGAAACGAGAGCCAAACACCATCATTTTTCCCTTCAGATTCCACTAGTTAGGGAAAATGATACTATATATAAAATGTAGGATATTTTATCTCTCCAACTTCTACGTGGGCAACTTCAGTAATAAGGGAGGGATCTGAAGTACAAGGTTGTGCAATGGAGAGCAATTTTCTTAGTGCATTCTGCTCTACTTCAGGACACCAGCTGTGATGATTTTGAAGAACCTCTGCTCTGACATCCTGAAAAAGAAGGTCACTCCACCCTTAAACCCTGTTCCCACACAAGCAGAGTATAAGGATAGTCTCATTTAATACATTTATGGCTTTGAATAATTGTTGTTGTAGGATATTAAAAGTTCTGTTTAATTGATTAGTTGTCAGTTACAGAATATCCTTCCAAAAAGGCAGCATACCATTCTTACTGACACCTGTCTAGACCATGCCACTTTATGTGACATACAGCTATGGAGGCTTTCCAAGGGAATCTGGTCTAAGGCTTAGACGTGGCCCTAAAAAGAAATGCTCAACAGAATCTAATAACGAAGATGACAACACAACAGCTACACAATTAACCAGCTGCAGGGTGATGTCACCATGGTGGTTCCAGTGGACAGAGACACACCCAATGCACGGTGAGAGCTGAGTGTCTGCAGGGATGGCCCCTGAGAGGAGAGCCCTGCTCTGGCAGGTCAGAGCACTTCAAGCACAGACACCACTTGTGAAAGATGTAGGAGAAAAGCTCATCAACATGAGCATCCTTGGAAGAATTAAAGAGGGAGAAAGGGAATCAGGAGGTGTTGCAATGACAAATATGCTCCACTAATCTTATTAAATCATCACCTTTCAAAGTCAGTGCGATTGCCTGGATCCAGCTCAGCTAGCACACTAGCTTGTGTCTCACTTCACTCAACCCACATAATTGGCTAAATCGCTTCAAATTTTCATCTTAATCAGTTAGACTAAAGCAATGCAGCACCAAAAAGAAAATGTGTACAATGACTTTTTCTATCAATTTCAGCCTTGTTTCTTCCTGGAAACTTTACTCAGTCATCACCGGAATTAAATCAGACTGTTGGACTACATGGCTTGTGTCAATTATTTGCTTTCAGAGTATATTATAATCCTTAGAGTGATCATAAAATGCCAAAGGGCAACAAAGATGTTGGCACTTATGTGAGAGACGCTGATACATCACATATCCGAAACAATGAAATAAAATAGCTGAGAGACCAGAATCCATTTTGTTCTTCTTCCAAATTTTAGGAAATGGAAATCACTGCATTTTAAAAAGCTTGAGAGGTGTATCAAAGCACTTCTTGTAGGAAGGTTTTGTAAGTACATATTTTTTGCCATGGTGTTTCAGTGACAAACGATTAATGACAGAGATTTCAGCACCTGAATCTAGCATTTACAACTGTGGTATTCACCAAAACACATCTAATCTCAGGAGAACTTCACATCCTCAATTAACTCGGCCTGTCTGGTGGTCCACACACAATTCCTCAAATTCCAACAGCATCAGGTTGCTTAACTCATACCAAAAATCCCAAACTGCACAAAACAAGCAGTTACTTTATTGGATCGCATCTTTCAATAAAAGAAAGAGATGCTCTCAGGTCTATCAACCCTGACACAAAACACAGGAAAAGGCAGTGATGAAGGCAGATCCACACACCTAACAGCTCACCTACCTATGACGCAAGAAATCATATTCAGGTTTTCTTTTGTTTGTGGGAATTCAAACTTTCACCTCTAGAAAAGCAGCCAGAACTACCGCCCCGCCAGGCTACAGCCCCTTCAGTCTCCCAAACTACATTGTTACCAAGGGAGGAAGGAGAAACCCAGGTCCCTGCCAACCCCAAATTAGGATTTTGATCATTAAGGCAGGAAGACATGCCTGCGTCCTGGCCCAGCAAATATTTACAGTATTCCATACGAAGTGAGACAGACTCAGGACACACAAAGCCTGATCTCCGAACAACACATAGTTTGTTGATGAGAGCCCCCATCCCTTGGAAGGTGAGAGATGCAAGGTCAGAAACCCTGAGGGCTAGAATCAGTCTCCTACATTCTGGTGAGTTCTCCAATTGCTGGGTAAATGCAAGGAACCATTGACTTCTGCTGCCACAATATCCTGGAAAGGCTAAAGGCAGAACCAACAGAAACCTTAATTAAAATAGGTACTGCACACCAGCACTAATAAAACATTCATTTATGTTCCCCACTTTTAAACTTTCCTTAAAGAATTATTAATAGATTAGTAAATACGGTGGCTTTACGTTGAAGGGGGAAAACTTTTTTCCCTTTGCTAATCAGCCATTATATACAGGTACATCCACGTAACTGTGAACTTCAGCTAATGCCACGCTCTTTGTCTCTCAGCCCGGTGCCAAAGACAGTCCCTGCCTACATACACACAATCTGAGACAGCAAAAGCTAGAGGGAGGATAACAAACAAGCGAAGTGAAACTGGCACTGAAAGACAAACATACCAAGTATAAACTTGATATCTCAAATGTACTGAGGTTTAAGTCACTTTTCTGATCCCAGATACTCATGCACATTCATACAACTACATCCTTGTCCTCGGGAGGCTTCTAACAATCGTTAAAATGGAATGTGGTTGGTAATTTCAGTTCCTGAGATATGTAAGATTAAAGGCCAAACTCCGTGTTTGTATATCAAGCTTCCACGAAAGGTTTTAGACAGCACACACAACAGAATTTCATCTATATGCTTTGCAATCTGTCACCTAAAAAGTGCAATACTTCAAAAATTCAGGTGAATTATTTGTTTTGTTTCTGTTGTGAACTGCCTCCCATCCTCAAAACACCTTACTTAGTCAATTAAGGTCTCTCAACCTAAACTGAGCAAACCAACTAAAAAATCTTGAATGCAAAAAAATATTTTCCTAGTACTTAACAAGTTCTGTCAGCAAGCTGTAGCTTCTCTTACTCCCTGCCCTCCCACATACAACTCTAATCCAGACAACTAAGACTAAAGAGCACTATACCTCAGTCTTCTGGAGGAGATTGCAGTTGAATTCATGGCAGTAGCATGTTAAATACCTAAACGCAACGAAAGCACAATCTCAGACCTCTGAATCCAGAAGGACTTTTAACACCAACCAATTTGACTTCTCCCAGGAGCCAAGATGGCATTGTCCATTTACACGTATTCCAGAACCCAGCAGCTGTATTGATTACTCTGATACATCATTAGATTTAATTTCCACACCCTTTGTGTTACGTAGAGAAATTTCTAAATATATTGCCATTTCACTCATCAAACGTTTGATGGCTAATACAAGAATCATTCCACTGATTAAAACGTTTAAGAGGGAGTTCAGTTGTTTTTAAGATTAGTGACTCAACACAGCAGCTTCTTGTTTTGTTCTCGGCTTACTCTCCCAGTCTGTCTCCTAATCCTCACCCTGACAGGACACGCATGCACTGCAATCCATATTACTCTTATACAACACTCTGGGAAAGGAAAAATTAAAAAAATATTTGGTTTTGGTGTAGAAATCTCCTTCTCCACATATGAAGGAAGCTGTGAAAATCTTTTGTGCATTCAAAGGGCAAAAAAAAGAACAAAGCAATCTCTATTGCCAGACTGGGCAACAGTAAAAAAGGAGGGGGTGTTACATCAGGCCTTGAAAAACACCAAACACCTACTAACCGAAGATAAACAAGATACGCATGCTGCTGTGCCCTCTTAATAGGATCCAGCGCAAAAAACTCACCACAAAGTGCTGGAAATTAAGGAATACTGCCAAGTATTTCACGAGGTCATGATCTAGATCCTGCTGCTTCCACATTCATCTCCTGTAATACTTCCAGCACCTTGGCGCCTGAAGATAAAATCCGTGGCATTTACTAACCTCTTACTAACACACGTATACACTGGTGATGGGCAAACAGCTCTTCCCATATTTATTCCTCCTCTGTTGCAGCAGGAACTTTCGTCACTCCCCAGTCGCATCTCCTTGCTGACGTACAGAGGAAGCAAAGGGAAAATGGGTATTCCACAACCTCTTTCCTCTCCCAATCCATTCCACTTGCAAGAAATTAATTTCAGCTCTCATTTAATCTAGAAAAT
The DNA here is from genome assembly GCA_011057875.1 of Pterocles orientalis. Classification (NCBI taxonomy): domain Eukaryota; kingdom Metazoa; phylum Chordata; class Aves; order Pterocliformes; family Pteroclidae; genus Pterocles; species Pterocles orientalis. The sequence goes on from WKFP01015458.1 coordinate 1,079,259, forward strand.
CACAAGCACCCTTGCGATGCAGCAGGCATGTTCCTCTGTGGCTTGCAGATCTGAGTAACAGCAATCTAACACTCCGCTCTCATAACTTCCTTCTATTACTGCAGGTACTTAAAGAAAGTTTCTCTACTCATTACTGCCAAGCATTTTATTCAAATACCCTTTTTAAAAAGTATATCCTTTGAAAGAGCATTTCTATCTGGCACTTCTCCCACATTTCACATTAAAATTAGTTTTTCCGGATGACAGTATTCGGTTTCACTAGCAAAAATCTCAGTAGATCCTCCTTCCAGGGGTAACACACCTAGATCTGAAATACTGGGTCAGCAGGACTATTTAAGACATTAAAAAAGAGCTAAATAAAAGTCCAGATGGTTATAGGTGTGGGCATTACTGAAGAGAAAAAGGAGAAGGGGTTGCTGGAAGAAATAACTCACGATAGTGACAGAAGACAATTTATGTATTCAAGATTAGGAAAGGGATGAGGGAAAAGCACAAGTACTTCATTCTTACAATATCTTAATAAAATAAAGTGGTTACTATCGATTTCATTTGGCAATTAAAAGAAAAATATAAACCCACCTTAAGATCTGATTTATATTTACAAAACAATAACTATAGCAAATTGAAAATCAGTTTTCATCTCTTCAAATAACACCATTAACAGAGATGTCAATCGCTGAAAAAAGCCCTGTTTTGCACAAATGTTCGAAAATGCTCATGTCCAGTAATCACAGCGTTTAAGAACCTTCTTACAAGGTATTTCTAACACATCTGAGAATTTAGAAAAAAAAAATCAAACCCAAAATAAACCTTTATCATATCTTCTGAAGGTACAGTGATTCTAAGATGCATGTTGACAGGTACGCACAGAAAGAGGCATAATCAAGCCTCACACTCCCGGACAAAAGGGAAGCGCTGCCAGAGCCAGGAACCAATTTACATCTATACAAAGATAGGTACATGAAAGGATTTTTCTTAATGTCAAATTATGTATTTTCAGATGTCAAATAAGATATCTGCACAGCAGCCAGACACTACACCAGGAAAATGGAAAGCACTCACTCTGAGAAAGCAGTCTTTGCAACACAGAACAAGGACCGGGTCCAGGAAACAGAGAGGATGCGACCCGCCAACTTCAAAACTGTACAAGGGCACTAATTACTGCACACAATCCTGTACAACTCTTCTGTACAGAAGGACCTGCTTCCCCAGCTGACAACATGCACTTTTTTCCTAAAAGCACTAAAGCACTAGCCAATTTTATGCTGAGCTGTATTACCATAATCAAAAATAAACAAATGCAAGATTGTTGCTAGAAGTGTAAGTGATTAAACATGCATCCACAGAGAAGAGCGCACAAGCTACAGAACAGGACTCCTCAGTCTGAAACTGGATTTTTGCTCTTCCCACAGCTCCCAGACAATGCCCATGGCAGGTCAAAATGTGAAGGGACAGAAACCTCAGAAACACGAGGACACAGTAGCGAATACAGAAACAAAATTACAATGTAATTACAACGTAGAGCCTCATAACCTTGTTACAACCTCAATTCTGGAAGAAAGAACTACCACTCCTGTGATCAGCCCAACAAGCAGTGAAGAGCAACTTAAATCCCAACTTCATTCCCCTAAAATACGCAACCCAGAGAAGAGTTAATCCTCCTCCCAGCCGCTGTTAAAAACCTTCCCTTTAGAATACTGCTGTGTCAGAGACACTCATTCCACAAAGCAAGGAAGTTAAAGACCAAAATCATGCACAATGGACATTTTGTTTCACTTAGTTTTTTAAAGAAAGCTGGGAAATCCTGGAGCAGTTTACAAATTTATTATTTCATTCTGCAACTAAAACACACTAAGACAGCAGTTCACTAGACACATCTAACTGAACTACACCAAACTGCCTAAATCTGTACCATTCACTTATTGTAACAATATATAGTCAATTCGTTAAGTCAGAATAAGTTGTCTTTTACTGTTGTTTTAAAGCAGAGCAGACCACTGCCTGGACTGAGCTTGTGAAACAAGAACATCTAAAAAAAGCAGAAGACCAATACGTGTATTGGTTCTTGACAGAGAAGTGACAGATGATGGCAGAAGGGACTACCAAAGCCTCAGCATGTGGCAGAAGAGTAATCCCCACTGGTTTCCAAGTTTTGAAAAAGTAATGGGAAAGATTTGCAGAACCATTCCGATAGGAATATTTCTTGCATATTCAATCCCTTCTTCACATTCAGCACACACCAAGGTCAAAAGCGGAGATCTAACTTTTTTAATAAGAATATTGTAACCTTTTTCAAAAAATGTAAGCAACAGCTCTGGATGATACCACTGGAATGGATTTAAAATGCAGTAAGAGTATCACAATTAAATTGCTGCAGTGGTCAGGTCAATAGAGCTGATGCACAGGTAAATTATTTGAGATATTTTGGTCGTGATCTGCCACACTACAGGAAAACTGAATTATATGAAGAAACCAAACCCCGTCTCTTTCACTCACTGCCAGACAGGCCGGAGACAGTGTCAGGGCACAGAAAAAAATGCCCTCTACTTTCATTTGCTACAGTTCATGTCTTCCCACAGGAACCGGGCTCTTCCTCCTCATGCTATTTCCTGTACACAGAACAACCCTATTGTCACTAGGTGAAAACACACACACACAGACCGGCCCGCACCGACACAATCTCCCCGCAGGCACGGACGTTACCTGCAGCCCCACCAGCGTGAGCGCAGGCACCGGCCGCGCTCCAGACCCGGCGGGCCGCCGTGCCCCAGCTCGGGCCGTGCCCAGCCCCAGCCCGCCCGAGGAGTCCCCGGCACGGGGGACGGTGACCCCACAGCGGTCTCGCAGCGATCCTCTCCCAACCGCCGGCTGTCAGCGGGGGGGATCCTCACGCCCCCGCCGCCCGGCGTCCCCCCG